>VWPW01016007.1:23531-60189 GCA_013389825.1 Crypturellus undulatus | reverse complement strand
GATGAGAACATGTAGCTCTGCACTCCAGCATTGCTGCTGTGGCTCCTGGTCCTGCTTAGGACCTGTGTGGATGTGGAAAGCTAATTCCCAAGGTAATTCCAATAAGCAAAGCAATCACAAATGAATGGATCTGACTCCCGGTCAATTATTGATTATTTTCCCTTGAGGCTGTTGCATGATGGTGCTGGGCAGCTGTGATGCCAGGCACGGGGCTTCCTTCCTAAGACTCTAGTTAGCAAGATATTGGTTCCTGGCTGAAAACACCTTCACTAAAGGTGAAGTAAAGGTGTGTGTCATGAGTATGAAATACTAAACATCATGTATCACTTCCACTGTCTACCCCTAACCTATTACTGTTGTGAAAAGCAAAACAAAATGCAGCCATGGTTGGGATTACTGTGTTAACCGATCGCAACTGGTTTTGTGGCTGGGATTTTGTGGCTAGGATGCTGGGATATCCTGAATACCATCGGTTTCCTCTTCTCTCTTAAGAGGTTTGTGTATTTGCAGATTTGGCAGCCTCTGGTTATTTAGTGACACATTAGTACAATTCATTTTCGTGATTCTAAAAATAAGTGTCTTTAAATTATATTTTCCTTGTACTCCTCTGAGAATAAATCACCTTCCTGAAAGAGCACAGGGATTAAAAAAGGTACAGATTTTTCAATTCTTGGTCCTGTTTTCATAACATAGAGGCTGTCATTATTTGAACTGAAGCCAGTAAAAGGAAAAGCAGACTGGTCAGGAGGAGAGGATTAATTTCATCATTCATTTGTATAAGTAGTGTTGAAAAACAAACCATATTAGACCTCAGAAAAAGGAAAAATCTGATGTGATTTAATGCAATAGAGGGAACTTGGCGCTAATCAGTTAGAAAAATGAGTTAAGTAGTTTAAAGGGCTGCTGTAAGTGTGCAATGCTACACCCTTCAAATTATTTTTTCTTTAGATGTGGCTTCCCACATCTTGAGATATTTCTTTCTTGTTGCTGAGTGAAAGCAGGAAATGGTTTTTGTTGGGGGAGTGTGAATTTGGCTTCTGCACAAAAGGTTCTCAAAATCGCTGAATAAACAGGCAGAAAAAGCTGGAAAAATAATTCCTTCTCCCCATCTCAGTTGTGCTAAGGAGATTACTTGTAATAGGTTAAAAAACAAAAATCAGTGTTAATTTTAAGTTGATTATGCCCTCAGTTTTATGCTGCGATTTAAATCCCATTCTGTAAGTGTATCCATCTTGTGAAGAAAAATTACTCTGTTAATGGTGAGTGTTTAAGGAATTTGTAAGGTTTTTTTGTTGGTGGTGATGGTTTTTGTAATCTCTTCTAGAAAACTGACTAGTTTCTTCTGGAAAACTGTGCTTTGGATAACACACAATGTATTTTTCATGCTCAAGTCCCACGTAATAATTTCAGACATATCAGGCAAGGCATTTTATTTGTTATCATCTCACCTACGTAGAGCGGAAAATCCAGGTTCTTGCATCTCAGCTGAGACAGTAAGTGGTCCAAGGAGCAAAAAGGGATCGGCTGTAGCTGCTACTGTGCGAAATGCAGGATGCTCCTCCCTTGTGTCCCTTAAACCTCGTGCTTCTCATGACCCACCGTGTACAGGATGCGAAGTGGCATCCTCCAGGCAGGATGGATTCGATTTTCTGTGGTGCCCTGTGTTTTCCCTAAGACTTGTAAGAATATTTATACGGAAATAATCTTGAAATCTTTCTCTGGGGAGAAGTGCCTGCCCTGCTCTCTGAGCAGGCTGCGTTAATGTGGGTTCTTATATAATTGCATTGCACTAAAGTAGGTCTCTCTCATTTCAGCTGAATGGGATTTATTTGATAAAAAATGTATCTTTAAGTGGAAACTGCAAAGTAGATTTCTCTGTTGCTTTGCAGCTCAAGCTATAAAATGGCCATGTGGCACTTTTTCCAGTTCTTACATTGGGCAAAATATCTCAGCTGAAGAAGAAAATGCAGCTGATTTTAAGGAGCATTAATTTTGCTTTGCAAAAACCCTTGATGGCAAAACATAATTTCCACCTAAATCTCTCAACTTTGTGATATATCTTCTTACAAAAAGAGCAAAAAGAAAAGAAAAGCTAGTTATTTAGATATTCTACAATATTATTTATTATTGGGGTTTTGAATTATCAGAAAGATAGCAAGATAACAAAAAAAGATATCTCAGAAATTGGCTTCATCCTTGGTGGAGGATAGATTCTCTAAGGTTATTTTAAATTATTGCCGATTCAGGAAGCTGAAGTTGTACCTGTTTTCCCACCAAACCACGTCCAGTTTTAATATAAATTCAAGGAGAGAGAGATCTACAGGGCAGCAATTATGAGTGAAATCAAGTGAGATTAGGAAGAGCCTTCAGCACTATAGTCTAATCTGAAATAATCCTGTGATGAGGAGAAAAAAAAAACCATTGTTTTGTTTTGATAATCACGCTTTGCGAGGTAGAAATTATAAAATATACATCCAGTTTTGCAAGGCAGGTGAGTAACCCAAGGCTTAAATGCCTTTTCTGGTACACACACCTACATGTTCTGTATCTATGCCATAAGTGTCATATAGTAGATGAAAATATTCCCCTGGGGGTGATACACTTGCTTAGTATAGATTCAGCTATAGAAAGCTGTGAATTCCCATTTCTTTTTGTGTTATAGTCTAGGGCATTTTGCATTTCATTGGAGCAGACCCTCAGCATCCATCAGAGGGTCCATCTATTTGCTGTGGCTCCCTTGTGAATCCCAAACATTATTTTATTTGCATGAATCGCACATACTGCTCAATTCCCATCCTGCGTGTGCAGAGCCGGTATGATGATGATGATGATGAGACAGCAGAATTAGATGACTCCGAGCAGGATTTGAGCTGAAGACGAGGTTGGTGTGTCGTGCTCAGCATCCTCCTGTAGCTAGTTTTGCAGGTTGTCTCTTCACAGTATGCTCTTGTTGAGAACGTATTTAATTATAGGGTAGATGACCCTATCACTGAATAACCTTCCAACAGCCTGAGAAGTCCATTAATAGTTAATGGTCAGAAATGTGTCCCTAAAGGAGCTGTCTTGTACACAGAGCCCAGTGACACGTGAGGGACTCGTTTGAACCTGCCCTGTCTCCTGACACTGTACGAGCACCGAGCACCTTCCCCGCGGGAGCGAGGGAGGCAGATGGGTTGAAAAGCTCCCTGATAGCTTACCGACCCGTCAGCTTTGATACGCCAGGCTAAGGTTAATGCATTTGCTCTTCTCTGTGCAAAAAGTTTTCAGAATTATCTGTCCTGTTGAACTGTTTTTGAGAAGTTTTGTCGTCTTAATGGTGTATTTTATCAGAGAGACGGGAAATTTTGCTTGTGTAGGGGTTATACCTAGCAGTGCGTGTTGCATTCATCTGTGTTGCTTGTTTTCATACCATACAAGTAAGAAGTCCTTTGATACAAGGTTTAGTAGATTCATTTTGTTACCAAAGATCAATATCTAATACATGAAATAACCAGGTGAATCTGTTCCTTGTACCCATCATGTTTTCTACATCTTAATGAACAAATTTTAAATGTTAATTGGTTAGTATTGTTGGATATTCTAAACAGGTAGGCAATGACAATCAAAATATTAAAAGAAGCTAACTGAGGAATGTCATGTGAGCTGGGAGTCATTAGGTAGGTAAATACTGTACAAAAATATTTATATAAAAGGTTGAAGCATCTTTGATATTATCCTAATCTTTGTGTTTCAACTAAAGAATATTCTTGTCTCATTGAGTCAGCTGGGGCATTGGGTCAGTTAATGGCCAACGGCCTAATTTGGTGACTTAATCTCCAGGAAATTAATTGCAATTTAGGCTCTCTTGGCAGCTTTGAATTTTAATGCAGTGCTCTATTTGTAAGAGACTGTTTAAAAAAATTCTCTGTGTTTCATAGTTCTCTGATTGCGACATGAATGAATGATGATTAAGGAGATTATTCATTATTTTATTGTGTAAAAGTAGAAAAGTAAAACGGCAAACTACAGCAGTTTTCAAGGTTTTTGTTTATCTCTAGATTCAGTATAAACTCACAGCAATTAGCTGTTTGTACCCTTAAGACATTCTCATTTCATCAGGAAACCTTGAGGTCGGTACAGAAGTGGATTGAGCAGCAGTTCAGTAGCAAAGTCAGGAACATGATAGATCTTCCCTTTGTAGAGATCTGCGACAGAAACCTGCTGTTTCCATGTTTTGAGGGTTGCTTTTTTTGGTGGTGGTGATAGTTTTTTCATCAGTATGGAAAAAATCAATTGTACCCATGAAAAATGGGACCAGGATTTTGACCAGCATTTGAAAATGATTTTTCATGCTATTCAGAATAAAAAAAAAAAGTCTCGACTGAAATTAATGTGCCTCTCTGAATGCCTTGCCTGCCTCTTGATTTAGAAACTCTAAAGTTATTAGGTGTTTTTTTGAATTTGGCCACTGTGTTTGGCTCCCATCGCTATAGTATCTGCACCCATTAAGTCAGTGCAGCCTGGGTGACCTCGGAAGCGTAGAGCCAGCCCTGCATCCCTGCTCCTGATTTCATCGGTAGACCAGATGAATTATTCATGCAGGTTTTATGAGGATCATATCCCAAAATGATCAATGGAAGCGAGAGCACAGAACTTATTCCTCCTTTTTATTTCCTGCTCCTCTCCCAATGGAATTAGAGGCATGAGGAACAAAATTCATCTGTAGTCCTGTATTGGACATTGTAAGGAATCGCTTTTTTCCTGCTGATTTAGATTCCTCTCTGGTGTATGATAAATTGTTCAATAAATAATGATGTGAAATATATACCTTAGCTTTTAAGCTACAGATGCTTTAGAGGGGTAGATCTAATTGAATCTGTGTGTTGCTTTTAGATGGTGCCACAGATAGTGGTCATGCATCAACAGTGCAGTATTTACTCATTTAGGTCCTTCCATTGCAAGGCTATTGGATTCTCTTTTCATCCAGGAATACTGCCAGCAGGTTTAGTGTAGAGAAATCTCAACACAGGCATCAAACACTGTTGGGCTTTCAAGTCTTTGTCCATTTGTTAACAGGAGGGCACAAATGTGCAGATAATTCTGCTATGGTCTGACATGGGACCTAAACTGCAGCTCCAGCAGCATGGCAAGAACTTGTAGATGCAAGTGTGAGATGAAAAGAAGCACAAAATATCCCTTTCTCTCCACTCCCTCGCATGTTAGGACTACAACTATGTGTCAAAAAAATTCTGTGGAAGTTATTGCTGGTTAAATTGATCTAATAGCTTAGCATCAAGGAGGAAAGACATGAGAATGAGAAATTACTCATCTTTGGCACACATTCTTTACAAGTTTCCAAAGGTCCCGTGCATAGTGGAGCTCTCTGAACCATACCAGTTTCAAGTTTTCTCCATCGGATTCATCAGTAGGAGATGGTACTCCTGACCCTTGCTGCTGTAGACCCCTTGTTTTGTTTGTTTGTNCTGAACCATACCAGTTTCAAGTTTTCTCCATCGGATTCATCAGTAGGAGATGGTACTCCTGACCCTGGCCCTTTTGTGAAAGCTCTTCTGTAGACCCCTTGTTTTGTTTGTTTTAAACATCAGACATCTTTTTCTCCCATTGCTGCTAAATAAAACTTGAATGTACCTTTATACTGCTGTAAAGTAAATGCTAGAAAAACTACAGAGAAATTACAGGGTTCCTGATATGGCTAAGGGCACTGTAACAGCTCTAGTGCAAATTATTTTTTTATTGAACTTAGTCTCTCAGTAAGAACAGGGATTACCTCGTTTTAGTGACTGTAATATTTGAATAGGGAAAACGGAGGCAGTGGAATGCAGAAATCATGTTCTTTCTTCCTGAGTGCTCTCCAGCTGCAGTTACAAGGAACCTATTTTTCGTGCTGAAATAAGGGAGGACATAAAATTATAAGCACGTGTGGCTTTGTGGAAAAAAAGAAAGATAATATATTTTATAAGGCTGGTTTTCCACAAACCCAAAGGTGAAGAAGAGGAGTCAACCCTCCCTTCATTATTTTTTCCTCAGAGTTGTTTAACAGGCCATGCAGGACCCCAAAGTTTCCAAGTAAGAGTGGAATACTCTTTAATACAACCCTGGCAACACTCGATCAGCTTGTGATCTAGTAGAAATCTTGTATTTCATACAGCTCTGCATCATGCAGAACGTCTGTATGTGTTGTATTTGCTGCTTACTGACCATCTTTAGCAAAGAAAATCAGATGGACTGGAGGAGTATTTCTAGGCATTTTGTACTCAGTTACTGTCATCTAATCATTTTGTAGCTTCTGCCATTCATAACATTTTACCTTTTTTGCCATCATGCACAAAACCCAAAGGGTACAGAAGGATACCTGTGAAGTAACATCCTGGAAAACTTCTGCTAGTTTTCCAAGCTGACTAAAAGAACCCGTGCTCCAGCCTGCATAGCATTTTCTTTCTTGCTTTCCCCCAAGCTAGTCCCACAGATGTAGACTCTTCTTTTATGCCCTATCTCAACAGCTTTACAAATCAAGGCCAGAATGAATTTTCCATCTCGTGACCCATGTTTCCCACCTCGTCCCTCTTCATTGTCAGCCTCGGTGCTGAGCCTCAGCCCTGGGCACATCCTTTGGCAATCTGTTCTATGTCCTGAAATTCCGAGCAGCATTTATGCTGCTATCTTTATGCATATGCCTTGCATTTCTGAGAGAAAAGACATGAATAGAACCGGCCAATCTCTGCAATTTCTATTTCACAGGAAATCCTGTCCAGGAGGAGTCTTTTGTTACAGTCTGAAGTCAGACTACGATCTTCACCTTATGCCAAGAGAGCGCACGCATTCCCATTTAGACAAACTGATTCGACTCAAGACGGTCTCAGGAAACCCTTCGTATTTCCTTGCCTAGTATCTTATTTTGCTAGCATGACTGCATCTCATAACGACCTCAGCAACATTTCATTAAAGACAGGCAATTCTTGCTGCTCAAAATTTCATCAGCATCGTTTTGTGATTCTTAAGCTGTAGCAAAGCAAAGTTTAGTGCTGAGGGTGCGACACAAGGACTGTCGGGAAGTGCCTGGAATGGAAATTTGGATTAACATGGTAGAGGAAAAAAGAGCAGACACTTTACTTCAGATTCTCCATTTTTTGAAGAAATGTTTATGTCCACTTCATCCAGAAAGACACCAAGTAAATTAAGGTAGTTCATTTAAAAGGAAAATAAACAATAGCAAAGTCTCCGTATCATTAAAGGAGGGCACAGACCTGTGCCATTAAGCCGGTTTTTACAGAAGAGTTACAGATATGAATAGCACGTGGAAACAGAGGTTTTGTTTTGTTTTTCAATTTCCCTTAAGCCATGTATCTTTATTTGCTTGATGTGTTTGCTGTAGAGACAGTTAGAAAAAAGAGTCTGCACATCTACAGCTCTAACTGTTTTATGATCACAGATCAATACTGTTTGTGTTAGAAGCAAAGAGGGTAAAATGGTAATCGTGTGCAGCCTAACACAGTCATGGGAAATCCACAGATTTGCATTGCCTTTATTTTTTTTTAAGTGATAACTTCTTAGATTTATTTTATGGCACACTGTCACACTGTAACTCTGTTTTTCTGTGATTCTTCAGTTTAAGTTTCCCGAACCAGCTCTATAAAAGCAGAAGATAATGTTATTCTGTTGAATAATTATGCTGTAACTTTATTTTTCAGAAGCTCTTTTAGCTCTTCTTAAGCTTAAAATGTTTTGACCTGGAGCAGTGCACCTTTGAAGGGCTGTAATTTAAAATGCCACACTCCGCCTCTTCCAGTTAGCCTGTTCTGTAGCCTGATGAGTGGATATAGTTTAAGCAGTGACATGAAGTTGCAGCAAAGATACAATTGGTAGCCAGGCAGGGTAATTATGGACAGTTTCTTAGATAGTAATGAAAATTTGCTAAAAGAATTCTCAAAGAAAGAGAGTTTTTACTGGATGTGCTGGAAGTGGAGGGCTGTGGGAGTGCAGGAGGCTGCAGCCTGCAAGAGCCCTGGGCTTCCAGAGACCCAGGTGCCATTTGGTTCATATTAGGGCAGACCAGGGGTAAAAAAACTGCTATGTATTTAAGAAGCCTCCATTATTACTGCACTCTTTGGCAGGGAGAGAGAAGAATTTTCTTAAAAGTTAAAATTTATCCTCAGTTTGGTTTAAGACCAAATAAAATCCATATCTTTCAGATTTAAGACAGTCTCCTAAAGTGATGCTTCTGTAAGAGTAGATGTTATATGCTTGTGCAGTGCAGACTTTCGTTTAATGTTTAGGTTTCTCATCGTTTTGTACAGTTGCTTTCTTTCGTGTCCATTACCATTGCTTTTTTTCAGCCTAGTTTTGTTTGGATGTCTCCTTTTTTGTACTGTAGTTTCCTTTCCAAGCAACCAACACTCCATTGACAACACCAGGGCTTGGTGCTTTTGCTCTGTTGTCTTACCTTGGGTGAAAACTCGTATGCTTACCATTCCTCAAAGGCTGTACAAAGAAAATCTGTTAAAATGAGATTAGAAATCTGTTAAAATTAGATTAAAATTAGATGTAGTATTTACATGATAATGGAATACATAAAGACTTGCTGCTCCTGTAGGAGCACACATAGAACTTTGATGTTATTTTAGAGTCTTTCCTTGAAACTGTGAAACGATGAAGCTATGAAATTCTCTTGAGAAGTTTTACACTTGCTACTAGAGTGGGTTGTCTGTGTGGTTGAGCCTCTTTTACACTAGAAAACAGACTCTGTGCATGGATTTATTCCTGAGTGCGTGTCTACATACAAATTACAAAATGCAAAGAAATCTTAAGTGGCTTAAAGATTTCTATGGAGAAGACCGTGAACGTGATATTCCCCTCCATGCTGTGATGGAGATCTCCTTAGGGGTTGTCTTTGGAACTGGCAGAGCTAGGCTCATGGGTGAGGTTTGTGTCATCAACTCAGAAAACCTTTGCAAGTACGACAAGTTCTCTGCAAGTGTGGATCTGCATTTTGCTCACTGGTCAAGACTGCTAAGGGATCTCTCTCTCTTTCTCCCTTTTGTGTGTGATTTTTACCCAGGAGCTCGGACTCCGAAGAAGCTTTTGAGACCCCCGAGTCCACTACACCCGTCAAGGCTCCCCCTTCACCCCCACAAGCAGCTCCCGAGGCGGCGGCAGCGGTGGGAGCCGACACAGCGGAGCAAGAAATAAACCCCCAGGTGCCCTCGGAAGACCCAGGTAAGGAGCACCCAGGAGGGGACCTGGTACTGAAGGAGAGGGCACTAAGGGGAGCTCTATGTATTAGCACAGGCAAGGAATCAGTGCTAATAAGATGTTTCCTAGGACATTAAATAAAGCATTGGGGAATCAGTCCATATTTGGGAAATAATAATGCAAATAATAGTGCATATTTCCTGATCCGTAGAACTTCATTCTCTTCCTAGCATTTTAATAGTTCTACATATAACTAGAGGAAGGAGGTATGAGGTACTTGGGTTAGCATCACTAATAATGACAATTAATAAAATGTTATTTTCCGATGCACTGAATTCTGAAATGGGAGGTGAACAAAAAACTCTTGCATTATGAATGGATTTACTAATCTTAATGTTGTGATACTATATAGGAGAAACACAGCAGCCTATGTGAATGTGTGTGCAATACACCTTTATAAAAATTGGAACCTACTGACAAATAAACTGAGTAATGGAATATGGCATGCTAGAAAGTGCTGTGCTAGTAAGGAACCTAAAATAACAGATAACAACTCTACAGTTTGAGATAAAATTTCCCCATATACGTTGTATTTTTCCCTTGGAGAGGTGAGGTAGCTTGACAAGCTAGGTAAATTCCATAAAGGTAACTTCACCATCAGCAGATTAATGTTCATCTGTATTTCATTTGGAAGGATGTCTAGCATTGCCATGCGGTGATCTAAAGCTTCCACTCGAGAAGTGGCTGGGCTTAGCAGTGGGTAAAGCAACATCCATGGGTGGTAAATAGATCATAAGGGCTTTGGAACATTAATTTAGATTTTTGGGGAAGTGACAAATATGTCATTCCTGGGACTTAGGCATTAGGAACAGTCTGAGATCATTATTTTTAGCTTCTTATAAAGTCATACCATAAAAATGTCTAACAAACTGATTCCACAAAGTAAAGCAGAAGAAACATGGCATTTTTTTCCTTTCTACTGTTACAGATCCCTCTTCTTTGTAACAAACAATATTCCTCATCTTTTTTATTTTTTTTGGTCTTAAATTCTGTGATTAGAAAATAATTTTAGTGCTGAGAGAACAAAAGAATGGATGTGATAAACAGGATTGAACTGTGGTTTTAATTACTGCAGTAGATTATCTTCAAACCTTTGATTACACATGTGCTGTCACATGTGAATCTTTTCTGCCTATATCCCAAACCTCCCCCTCCTTTCTTTCATATATTCCTGGAGAGGAAACGGAATGTATCTATTAATAACCAGTGTGAACTGTACTATAATAAAGACCATTTGATGTATTTGTTCTGCAGAGATTAAACGTTTCATTTGCAGATAGAACTTGTCCATGGGAGGCAAGTTACTGCCAAATAATAAAGCTATGTTCAGCATTCCAAAAATATGCCAAATGCAGGGGAAATTTTGTGAGGAAGATGCATAATGCAGAAAGGTTCCAAATGTAGGAGGGCAACCCAAAGCACTTGTTTGTTTCCGAAATCTTTTAGAAGAGACTAGTGTTTCTAAGGTTGTAATTTAGGTGTTTGGAAGTTTCTTCAAAAATGTGAACAGTTAAACATTTTTTACTTTAAAAAACACCTGAGTGACTGTTATATTGTAGATTATACAGGTAACTGCATGCCAAGAAAATAAGTCCCTTGCTTGTGAGCTTATGGGCCAAAGCACCAGGGTTCTTCATTGGCACCAGGTTTCTATAAAAGAGGCAAAGGAATACGGGGAGCTGGAGAGCCTGGTGCCCTGATTTACCAGCCACATGGCTTTGGCCTCTGAACGCGGCTGGTGATTGAGCTTGTGCTTGGATGGAAGGATGAAGCACCCGAAGCGCTTAGAGGATTATTTCATCTACGTCTGATAATAGCCGCTTATGCCGATGGTAGCGGTTATGCTGCATGATATCATCAGCACAACAGCTGGGCCAAAAGGAGGGTTTTTAATTAGCTGGACTGGAGCGCTCGCCTAGTGAATGTGATGAAAGGGGAGCACGGCGAACGGCGCCGCGGGCTCGCGCCAGCTCCCGGCGGTGTGAAACCTGCTGCAGGGCTGCAGGCCAGGAGCAGCCGACTGCGGGGCCGGGAGAAGGGAAGGAGTTTGGAGGAAGAGGGGAGCCGTGGAGCACGTAGGGAGGCTCCTCTGAGCCCGACAAGGTGTCACTGAGGAGCCCTTCCATCCCTTGCTTAATACTTACTTTGCTGTGGAGGACATGGGTGATGCTGCAGATGGCTTTGAGGAAGCTTTGTGTTTTAAGACATTGATTCTAAAATTCTGAATTACGGTTTGAGGCAGTTTTGTGGAGCCCACGTGCTTTCCACACACACTCCCCAGCGCCTGCGGGTGGGATGAACGCACAGGAGGTCGCAGCCCCCAGCGTGTCCCATCGCGCCTTGTAGCAGCGGCCGCCTCTCCTTTGCGCCAAGCATCTGAGCACCAGACATTATTCCAAGCCCAGGCAAGCTCCCAAATTCCCTGTTTCTGGCCACAAATTATTGTCTCAGGAGCAGCTTCTATCCCTTTCCGCTTTGGTTCCCCAATTGATTGATTTCATAAAGTTACATACATAAAGGAGCTATAAGAAATCTAGTCGCCTCTATATATGCTGTCACTATGTGCCCCACTAGTCAAGATATGAGATTGGAATCAAGACATTGGATTTCTTTCTCTCTCTAGGGATTTGAAGGCAGGCTTACAGTAGAGATACAATGACCCAGACAAAAACAAACTGATTTTTTGGCATGGAAAACACTCTTCACTGTTTTCTGTGAAATCTCATACAGTAATGTATATACGTAAATATATACAGCATTTTCTCTGAAATGAATGAATGGCAAAGGTATTTCTATTAAAATTTAAAATCTAGTGCTACTAGTTGATTTCATTACTACAAAGACTTTTTACAACAAGCAGGAACTTGAAATAAAGTAACTACATTTCAAAATGTGGGATGTTAGATGATTCCAATTACTGTATATGCTGCAGGCCAAATGTACTTGTCATTAACACTGTACCAAGATTCATTATAAAGGAATGTGTTTGTGTGTGTCTGTATGTTGTCCTTATCTTTCAAGGGTATTTTTTTTTCTTTAGAAACATTAGCTTCTTTTTATTTGCTTTATGGAGGCTGGTTAAGTGTTATTTCTAAACCTCTCGACATAGTTTTCCTTTTTGTTTACAAGTCACCAGTGTTAAGGCCTTCTATTTTCAGCCTTTTATTTTTCTCGCCCTATTTTAGTTATGTCAACAAAGGAAACAAATGCTTAACTGTCTTAGCACATACTGCAGTTCAGCCATAAAATGTCATAACTGAAAGAGAAAATTATTTTAACATAAATTCCTTTATATTTTTAACTCCTTAATATATTTTCATTATTTAGAAAGAAATAACCAAGATTTAGTTCCAAAAAGCTAGTTGCTGGTGCTGATGTTTTATTTTCATCCATCTGAAAATATCTTTAGAACAAATCTAGAGTTACCTCCTATTTTTTTTTTGAATTTCTTTTGTAAATGCATGTCAGAAGAGTGCACTATTTGCACTATGGTACGAGATGTCCCAAAATGCTGCATCCTCGGTGCTTCACAGCACTGGTGCCTTAGTGTTCAGAGAGGAAGCAATGCAGGTGCAGAAGAAACACTGCTGGAAAGCAAGAGAAAAGCGAAAAGTGGTACTACATGAAAATAAAACAGCTTCTGCTCATGCTTTAGCTACCTCTTTAGCTTCTTCTGCAGGTGACTTTCTTCTGCTCATGGGTTTCTGCATCAGTTTGCAGGACACTGAAGCATTCTGTCATGATCTGAAGTGTTATCAAAATCTATGTGATTTATAAGGTACAACAAAATAAATTAGTGGTTCTTTTTTTGATGATACCAAGAGTAGAAATTTCTTTTGTTAATGCAGATAGTCATTTTTATAATAGCCCTCTAGCATCCTTTTGTTTCTGCTATAGCAGATGATAGACGACAGTGCCAAGCGTTGTGTAATTCATCCAGCTTGGAATTCTCACTATCGTGATGATAGAAATCTGATTTTTATTTTCTTCATGCCTGACCCAGACAAACTTTACCAAAAATCGTAGAATTTTCCTTATGGAAGGATTAGAATCTGAGCCTTCATTTTTAAGGAATAAAATGGGATTTTTTTCAGGGATAACCTGCTCTTTATGGCAATATAACTTCACCTGCTGTAGCTCATGAATTAGTTGTCCGTGGTATGATTTATAGTACCTGATGTTTACCTGGGGGCATATGCTACCAGTATAATTTGTTGTGACCTGTCAGCACATTGTTATTAGCCAGTGCAAGGCATAAACCATATTTCTAGGGCCTCTTCCGAGGGCAAATCCTACCTTAATTGGTGTAGATATGTTTGCACTGTAGCATGTTCCTTTGTGATCAAACTGCATTTTAATGGAACACTGTAATCAATAATCCTGCTTTGCTTAATTCTATAATGTAAAAGGATAAATTGCACTGCTGCCTGAGTAGGCTTTCAATGACAGGAAAGAACAATCTTAAAACCTCTTTGCAGTAATAAAGCTGTGCTGTTTTGCAGTAGTGGGTACCATTCATGTTCTCCTCTGCTTTTCCACTGTTCATAGCATGGAGCCAGTGCAATGCCAGCAGAGTACAATAGCAGCATTTCATTTCTACCAAAAGCCACGTTTTCTCATACAGTTTCACATATTGTTTCATAAAGAAGCGATGGAAATTTCGCAGTAGTGGCTCAAGCTGCCCTCTTCAGAAATCTATACTATAAGGTGAGGCTTTGGATAGGAGGTAGTTATGAAATGAGCAATTAAGTAAGATTAAAGTGCTGCGTTATATGTGGAGCATACAGAATTTGAAATTGTTTTAAATAGCTGGAAAATACTGTACAGGCTCCTTAACCCAGCTCTGCTGCTTCTGTATCTTTGAAATTCCACATCCTGCAGGGCATTAACTCTTTTAATTTTTTTACATACATGTTGTGCAGCCTTGAAAAAGGGGGCCTCAATCCTCCTGAGGCCTTTGGCACTTGCTGTAATGAAAACAACAAATGATTTTCTGAAGACTTCTTGTTCAGATCCCCCTTTTATTTCATGCTGACCTAGATTTGTACTCTGACGCATTAGAGAGATGGCAGTGTTTATTTTAATGTGTTCCACCTAAGTGTCTTCCGTTCTCTTTTGGTGTAAAATACACAAATTACTTCCCTTAACAGAAATCTGATGTGACTGAGCAAACTTTACAGTCTTAAAAGAGGAACTGTAGCTGTTGTTTCTTTGAAAATCGCTGGAAATGCTTGATGTCACTCTAAGGTGCTTCTTGGGGAAATGTATCTGCTTTTGTCAAAGATTTCTGTTCTTTATGTTCATAAATAATAATTCTTGTAATCCCTATGTAGACATGTAACTTCCTAAGAAACAAAAAACATTATTTCTTCTGATCTTAATCCATTCACAGCTTCTGACTAAAAGTAATGATTAATTGTCTGTGCTGCCTTGATGAAAAAGAGTAATGAATGTAACGGGACAAAAGGGAAATTAATTTCCAAAATGTGTCAAGATTAAAATGAAGAAAATGTGTAGAAATTTCCCTGAGCTGATTTAAGGATAAGTAAAGCATTCAGTTTTCATTTGACTATATTTTTCTGTATAGTTGCATAATACAAGCATTCACAGCATAAAAACTCCAAAATTGCTTCAAGAGGAAATACTGCAGCATTTGCTGCTGTGCTCATCAGGGAGAGCTCAGCTGCTAGGTACAGGCCACTTACAGCTTGTAATAGCATATGTTATTTATATATTTATATAGAGATTTATTATATATAATCTTCTATTTTGTCCAATGTAGTTCTATCCCAAGTGGAGAGACCCTTAAAATCCTTCCATCTAATAAGCAAATCTTTAATTCCAAAGCAAAAATTTTTGGTTGAGGAGTTTTAGCCTATAAATCTGCGTATAAAATTCTATTATCATCATTGAACTAAAACTGCACTTTGAGAAATGTGTTTTAAATTATCTGTAGTTTCTAGGGGTCTTTCTTATGGCAGACTTGCAATTGCGAATATTTGTACAGTTGTCTACTTGACTAATTTTCTTATCTTTACCATAATTTGTTTCATATGAAATTCTCAGTGATCCTTGGTAAAAAATGCCTCATTATAAACTTGGGGTTAGGAGGTCGAAGTGGAATGTATGGGCTGCTTGAGGCAGAAAAAGGAGCAGCATTGATGGGCTGTGGAAAGGAAGTCACGTCCATAGTTTTTTTCCTCTAGGAAACTAGTAAAAATAGCATATGAGAAGCAAAACTTACAGATCATCACATAATAGCTGAAGTACCAGCCAGTTCACAGGCAATTTACTGCAGAAGAGCTGTCATAATTCAGTGAACTCTTTATGTTAGGGTACAGCGTGAGTGATGATTCTGGACTATGTATTGCAATATTGCTTCAGTTTGTACATCCTTTAATTGTTTCTTGGTCCATTTGTATTATTCAAACCTTTCTCTTTTTTAATTATTATTAATATTAGGTGATGATAAAATGTTCTAAGCCCTCATTTTTAAGACATTTATAATTGACCAAGTGTTCTGTTTGTTCCCCCAGGATTGTGTTCGGATCCCGTGTCCGTCACTGATGTGCCACACGGTGAATCGGTTGAAGAAGGCCCTTTCCGTCCCCCCTCCCATTCTTTTTCCACTGTCTTCGATGAGGACAAGCCAATAGCCAGCAGTGGAACGTACAACTTGGACTTTGATAACATTGAGCTGGTCGATTCTTTCCATGCCTTAGGACCGAGCTCTCCAGAAAGCAAGAATCGTGACCCCAAAGCGAATGTACGAAGAAAGTCTACCGATTCCGTGCCGGTTTCCAGATCTACGTTATCGCGGTCTCTTAGCTTGCAAGCGAGTGATTTTGATGGGGCGTCTTACCTCGGCAATAACGAGGCGCTGACGCCGGGAGCAGATGCGTACAGCACTGGTTCAAGCAGTGCTTCTAGTACCCTTAAGAGGACGAAGAAAGCCAGACCAGCTTCCTTGAAAAAGAAGCCGTCGGCAAAAAAGCCTCTGGAAGCTCCACCGGTGAAGGAAGCGCCCCAAGACCTGTCTGATCTGAGCCAAGCTGATTCTGCCCCAGGTGTGGAAAAAGCAGTGTCGGAAACCAAGGTTGACTCGGTAAAACCTGAATGTACCGAAACTTCTAAAATCCCTGCGGAGAAGCAGGAGGCCTCAGCTGTGCCTGAGGGATCCCAGGCTTCGGATCCAGACGGTTTGGAGGGGATTAGTGCATTTAGCTCCGGAGGTGGCAAAGTACAAAATTCACCTCCTGCCACTAAGAAAACGCTACCTCTTACAACGGCACCCGAGGCTGGGGAGGTGACTCCGCCTGACACTGGAGGACAAGAAGGTCCTCCAGTCAAAGGGCCGGCGGTGAGGCTCGAATTTGACTATTCTGAAGAAAAGAGCGCCGGGGAAGACCAGCAAGAGAGCACTCCTCCTCCCAAAAAAGTAGGGAAAAAACCTGGTGCCAAAATGCCCCTACGGAGGCCAAAGACTAAAAAGCCAGTGGAGAAACTTGACAATGCTCCAACTACACCGACCCAGCCGCCCGCGGATCCGAACGACATCCCGATCACAAAAGGCTCCTATACTTTTGATATTGACAAGTGGGATGATCCCAATTTTAACCCGTTCTCTTCTAGTACAAAAATGCAAGAATCTCCCAAACTGCCTCAACAGACCTATAGTTTTGAGCCAGACATGTGTGAGGACTCTATTGACCCCTTTAAGTCTTCTTCTAAGATAGCCAGCTCCCCTTCTAAATCTCCAGCCTCTTTCGAGATACCTGCCAGTGCCAACGAAACAAATGGAACCGAAGGAGAAAACTTAAATAAACCCGCCAAGAAGAAGAAGACGCCACTAAAGACGTAAGTTGAAGAGCACAGATGTTTCTGGATTGGGAGCTCATCCCTGTAGTTATATCATTTTTCTGTTTGAATAGAGGTAGGAACATGCTATTAAGTGCTATTAACTGGATTCGTATCTGGGTCTGTACATGCTTAATGTGTAACTTGATGTTCCCCGTCGAGATGGGGAAACCAGAGATATGTGAAGCCAGGTTAGGCCACTTGACTAGCAGTAAAATTTTTGAAGTTTGGGATCCAGGGTAGCTTTGGATGGCATCAAATTCAAATATTACCAATATTTTGCCAATTTTTTGTAACCTCTTCTTGGGTATGTGATACCATTTGAGCTGGCAGAAGTATTTACACAAGTAAAGATTGCTGTAGGAATTACAGGTTTTGAGAGGGGAGCATTGAGCAGGAAGGCAAAGAGTAATTGCCATTGAATCCAGTGGGAAGATGGTTTTGTGCAGTGACTTGCAGTATTTAAAAGAAAATGACCTGCAGTGGAAAATTATTCTACGAAGTGAAATAATAAGTATTCTACATAGTGAAATAATTATTTCATTTATTTTCATACGAGATTATACCTTTCACATGGCTTTCTGTGAAACAGTGTGCACATCTGCTAAGGGTAAAAATCTCCTAAGCTGCGGTGTGTTAGGCAAATATCCAGATTTTAGACAGATTTGACAAACTTTAGGAGAATTCTAGCTGCTGTATTTAGATATTTGGTGATTAAACTCAAGGGTTTCTTGTATTCGTTCCATAGTCAGCCTGCCCGTGTACATGCAATACTACCCTTTCAACCATAGGTTTTTTTGAGTTAGTAATCAGCAAGTTTGTATCCCACTTATCTGAAATCTATCTCATGTGTTTCTTTAAGAAAATATCTCTCTGCATGTCCCTTATGATTTAAATGTGGTATCTAACTAACAAAATTGTGACTAAAAAATGACAAAAAAACCCAGCAATTTGAAGATAAGTTACTGTAAAGCAGTGCAAAAACTGACCTCCCTTATGGAGTGAGAGTTTGTTCAGCTGTTTTCTGAGTACTCTGCTATCCCCCAGGCTTCTAAATCAAGTCCCTTGCCAGATTTGAAGTAGTTTGTGACCTAGTTTTTAGGTTATTTTTTGAGGGAAGAGCTTAGGGGTTTTTTTTCCCTCTCTTTCTCTGTGCTTCATTTTGAGATATGCCTGATGTTTGGAGGAAATTAGAGAAGGAAATGAAGTACCTGCTAAGATGAGACATTTTTTGTGAGCCTATAGTCCATCTAGTTTGGTCCAAACCCAGAAGACTAAAAGTCTGACAGAGACAGACAATTAGATTTCACCTGGGAAGACTGAGGGAGAAGGGAGAATCACTCTCTATCATGAGACTGAGGTCTGATATTCACAGCCTTCAGGAATCTCCTTGAGTCTTCCAGTACCTGCAGTTGAGTGGTCTACATAAGCCCATTGGCTTGGTCCATCAATTATGAATATTAGAATTAATTGCACAGTTGTTAATTTGGGGGCAACGTGAATTTTCAAAGAGTTAAGTTTGCAAAAGTTAAAATTCCCTTTCTTTGGAAAAAATCGTAACAGGAAGGCCCTGTCCTACAGTCTGAGTTCACTGCTGGTCTTTATCACGCAGAAGAAGTTAAACACTCTGAAGCAGAGCTTACAATTTCTTGTATCAGGGGATTTACAGGAATTCTCTGCCTCCGCTTGGGGCTGCTTTCACTATATTATGTTTTTTATCTCCTTGCTGCAGCTCCATAACCTACTTTTGCAAGTGGCTTTCTCACAAAGAGGAGAGTCTGCGTATTAATATACATCACTGCCTGGAGCTGTAGCACTTTCTCCAAGAAAATTAGCCCTGGGCTTGTTGGGAGATATCACAGGGAGCAGGGGCAGAGTTTGCATCTCCAGTCTCTCCCCAGAAACGGTCCCTTGTGTGACTTCTCCATGGGGTCCAGTGCCCAGGGAGGGACACAGCCTGGATGGTCCCTCTGGGCAGTGCTCCTTGTGGAGACAGGAGAGCAAAACTGGTAAAAAATACACTCTGAGAGGCAGGAAAGGGAATATCAGAATTAGGAGCTGATGCTGTGGTATTTCAGGGCTTCTAAAAGTCCTGATTAATGGATACTTTTGCAAAGATTAATTAATAGATAATTCTGCAACACCAAAGGTGTTTATTAGCACTGTTGAGGGACACAGAATGAAGTCCTTTATGAAAATTTTAGGAGGAAAGATGGAAAGGGATTGCTGTATTGGCCCTATGTGGGGCAAGGTGTGAGCTCAAGCCACCACTAGGCTTGTACTGGTTCAAATCTATGCCGTAGATTGTCTTGTACATGTTAAAATCAATGAAAAAACGATATTATTGTTTAACAAAACAAGAAGCATTCTAAGAATTGACTTCTGTAGGAAAAGGTTGCTATTTTAGAATCATTGTTGGCTTGATGGGAGNCTAAGAATTGACTTCTGTAGGAAAAGGTGCGATTCTAGAATTGTTGTCAGCTTGATGGAAATTACTCTGTGGTCCTGTACCTAAATGCCAAGCTGATCTGCAGTAGATCTTGCTCTGCTGCTCCTGAATCTGATGGCCCCTCAGTACCTGCCTATAGGAATAGGTGGCTGGTGTAGACGTTGTTGGATGTTGGGAGATGCTTAGGTGGGAAGTGTTGGGCTGTGTTTAGAAATGGGAGGTATCAGCCTTCCAGAGCATCCTGCATGAAGACCTGGAGCCTCCGAGCTGAGAAGTACATGAGAACTTTGCTAAGCCCCGGTTTCTTGGCAGGGTTTGCTTCTCTTTCCCGGGCAATCAATTAGGTCTGTCAGAACACAAATTAGATTTCACCAAGAGCCAAAGTTTATGAAGATTTAGAGAAATGTCATTCTCTTTCTTGACTTAGGTAAACAATGTGAAACATTCAGTTAAGTAGCTTTTTCTGTGCTATTTTAGCAGATTAGCAGACATAAAAGAAGCCTTGTGTAAGTGTTTTTCCTTAAGCTTAACTGCCACTCAGGAACAGTTTCTACATGCCATAGAATAGCAAATGCTGTGTTTTGAGAAAAAAATAAAAAAAGCCAAGCAGGTGGCTACCATCAGATAAGGCAAGCGCATTCGGTATGTTCATAGGAATTTAACTCAGCTTTGAAAGATGAGTTTTGCAAGATGAAAGCGTGTCAAAAGTGCAAACCTGGATTTAAAAATATTGGAGGATTTAAGAATGATTTTTTTCCCCCATCTTCTCCACAACAAGAAAGTAGGGATAAAGATTACACAGGTAGAAAATATGCATGATCAGATTGCTGTAACACATTAACAGAGTATTTGTAGGTTTATCCTTTTTGTCAGTTCCTTCTGTCTGTCTCTCTTTTCTTTGTCTTCTTTGTCTTAGGATGGTAGAAGATGTGATGTCTGTATGTTCTCTGTTGTAAGTAATTCTAAGCTAACATTTCAAATTTCTTTGATTTATGGGCTTTTTAGTTTTACTTATTTATTTTACGGCATGATCAGCTATTCTTCAGCATGAATCTTTTATGTTAACTACATCATTTACTGGCACACGTGAAACTATTTTAAGTAAAATGCCTGGCTGTGAACGAGTCTGAGGAATCGATTACCTCATTAGGCCCTGATTTCAACAGTATACAGATTTCATATCCTTCAGCTATCTTGTTAATTTAAATGATAGAGTACAACATTATAGAAATATTTCTCCTTAAAGGAATAACTTATCCTAATTAATTCTGGCATCACAACTAGCTAATTCACAGCATTGAACATACTAATATTAAATTGTCCGATTTATTTTCCGCAATCAATAAATGGTATTGATTTACTCTCTACCAATCGAAACTCTTCATTATATTTTTGAGTGTTTATCTTGCCATTCACTGATCATCAGGAAGAGCTGCTGGACAGCAATTTCTGCCAACGCACCTCAGTTCAAATTATCAGAATTTAATGTGAATTTCTTTTTTGCTTCTTCTAGTTAATAGCAAAAATGTGTTTGATTGGCACTAGGCATTAAAAGAGCTGGTGGATAAGTTGTTTTATTTCCTGCTTAGGAAATATTTTAACTGATAGTGAAAGACCATAAGGCAGCATTCCTTGCTGTACACCTCCACACAGTGCATATTCTTCATTCTATTTGCTTAATTTCAACTTATGGGGTTTGGAAGGGCTACAGTGGCTGCATTCCCAGTTTGCATTATGAGCTGGTACGGGAACCGAAGCAGAATTGCCATGTTTGTTGCCATATTAATTTTAAGGTGAGGAGTTTCTGCTGTGCATACTTGTAAAGATAGAAGGTACTTCATCCAAAGCATAATGATTTCCTACTCAATTTGAATGATTTATGTGGCTCTTGGAGCTTAATTCCCGAGATTAGCTCAGTTTTCATTCTCAGATCATTCTTGCAAAGATGTGTTTTGGACCTTATATTCAGATGGGAAAACAAAGCAGACAGAAGCTAAATAATTTGCTTAAGGCCACTGAGAATGTCAGTGGTGCAGCAGGGATTGGATCTACCCTCGCCGTCAAATAAAAACTCTGTTCTCTAAACATGGTAGCATGAAAAAACTTCTTTGGTGGATTACAAATATGTCAATCCTGCTTTCCTCAGCTTTTGGGAATCAAGGCCTGTTCCAAATGCATGATAAGGATACAGCATGTTGCTCCGTGGTGCCACTGCCAAATAGGTGGGAATTTAAAGCAGAAGGGCTCATAGCGGTCGCATTTTCTGTCTCTTGCTAAATGTCTTGTAAAATGACCTGATTCTCTCTGGTATTACCATACTAACTGTTTTAATTTTGTTTTTAGTGATACATTTAGGGTGAAAAAATCACCAAAAAGATCCCCATTGTCTGATCCTCCTTCTCAGGTAAAGTACTGCGTTGGTTTAATGCCTGTAATTTGTGATCTTGTTGGAGCAAATATGAGAAATCTGATAAATGACACTGTAGAATTCTACTTTCTATAATAATAAAAAATAATAATAGTATGGGCATCTCAAGTACAATGCATTGGACTGTAATAGTAACATATAAAAATTTTAGTCTTTAAAATGTATTCACTGTCTATTAAAACTAGAATTTGCCCTGAGAAGTCAAAAACTATTAATGCATAGATTTTGGAAAGACCCCCATTACACTGGACAGGCCATATGAATAAGTATCTTCCAGGTGGTTATTATTCTGAAGTATTAAACTGAAAATTTTGCGTTAGAACTTAATAAACTAAGTGTGTAGAGCTGGCAGGCTGGAAGGAAAATAGAAACAAAGTAAATGGGCTATTCTGCCAGGAACGTGTGCTTGGATGGTTTTATTCCTTGCTGCAAACCTCTGGCCGGTAGTTTTCTTGGAAGAAGAGTTAACAAAAGCTGCCCTGCGTGTAAATGCAAAACTACTTTGATGTGGTGCAATTCTTTTCATGCTGTTCATCTTCGCACTGCTCAACCTGCCTCTGTTTATGCTGATGGACAGCACAGAAGTGTCTCGATAAAGAATTGCTGACCTCAGCGCCCTGTGAAGGCTTGCTGCTAAAAGGGAGGTTTAAAAGCCAGTTTTGCCAGTCAGAACCTCCTCCGTGGATGTGCGCACTTATGTCAAGTGCACCCAGATTTAAATGACTGGATTTTCTTTCTTCCTTCTTATCAGAGCAGCTTTGCACTATGAGTATTTAGCATCAAAGAGTTTAGTTGTACTCGGAAAACTTAGCACAGTAGAATTCTAAATGCCTTCGGTGCAAAGAGCTTCCCTCTTTTTCTTTCTTCCCCTAATTTATGTAGAACTGCAGGGAAGAGTATGGAATTAGAAAGGTAACTAGAGTCAGGCAGAAGAAATCACAAGCTGACTCCTCGTCATGTTATTAAGGATAATAGAGTTGTAATAGGCGCTTGTTTTGTGCAGGATCCCACTCCACTGCCAACTCCAGAAACGCCTCCCGTCATAGCCACGGTGGTGCACGCCACGGATGAGGAGAAACTGGCGTCCTCGGTGACCGGGCAGAAATGGACTTGCATGACCGTGGACCTCAACACGGATAAACAGGACTACCCGCAGCCCTCTGATCTGTCCACGTTCGTTAATGAGACTAAATTCAGCTCTCCTACAGAGGGTACGCTCTATAAACGGCTCGATCCAGCTCGTGTTTTCTTTATTGGCCAAGAATTTTCGGTTTGGTCCGGGATGTTGGCCTGTGTACTGAAAGTCTCAGGTTAAAAACGTGCTCCCTAGGTTAAAACTTCTCCTCACAGTTTGCGTTAAGATGCTTAAAACACCATCTCCCCTTCACACGTTTGGGATCCAGGTGTCTTTGTGCATAAAAAATGTCCAGGATTTCTCTCATGTAATCGGTTGTGTGCCACATAAAGTCATCCTCTGTGGCTGCTTACTCCATGTCTGCTTAATAACATTTTTCCTCTAATACCTTCCTGTAAGTAGTTGCAATCTAAGGTTGGAAATCTGAATTTTCTATTAGCAGAAACTGTTGTCCCGGGTCTGTGAAACATGGAATAGAGAGAATATAAACACTGGAACATTTGTTGGTCACCCTCATTGGGATTAATGCAAGAAACAGTGCTCTGCAGCGTCTACTCTAAGGCATATTTTCAACTGTGTGGGTGGGAGAATTATGAGTTGAACTTAGCTTTAAATTTTTCTCCTTGTTCAGACTTATTTTTTTCCATCACCTTTTGACCCGTATCCCAGGCTACTACTAAAGCAATGTTAGATCATTTTAGACGGGATCTCTAAGGAGTTTTTGCCTGATTAAAAACTGCAAAGGTTCTAGTCCAGATGTGTTTGACATTAAAACATGAATAATCATACTGTTTTCAGTGGGACTGCACATGTTCATATGCGCATGCCAGGCTGCAGATCCTGGGTTTTTTTGGAAATCTCAGTCTCCTATTTAGATAAGTAGTTAAGTCTGGGTAATCCATTTGATTTTATTTGTCGAATTATAATTTGGATTTGGTTCCATTTTGAACAATAGGTTCACCTCCGTTTTTTTTTTTTAATTTTAAGGGGTTTTTTTTGTGTGTGTGTGTTTCTAATATTCATTTGTGGAAAAGGAAATTATATGGAGGGAAATTGAACAAAGGAATAGTGAGAGATACTCTAAGGCAATCATTTGAGCTATCAAACTGGTAGAAGAAAGTGAGCAAAGCTCCTTTCTTCTAATGCTAATTGCTAAATGCTAATTGTCTTGTCTCATGTGTGCTGGATGGTATATTCAGAGTTTCAGATTACATGCTAATTGTCATCAGCAATGCTTCTGCTGTTTGGATCTCTTAAAAATATATATTTTTTTCTCCTGTGGCAGTTCAGATTTTGCTGTTTTGAGAGATTTTTGAGTAATTCCAGTGCTGTTTCTCAATGCAGTTATTTTTAGCTGCCCAGACACTGGTGTGACTGTTCACCTGTAACCTAACACTGCTCCTGCACAGGTACAGCCCGGCTAGCGAGGTAGCCAACACATCCAGCCCTCATCTGTTGTGGGCTTTGCTTATAAACACTGCGATTTTCATGTTTCACAGATGAAAAATGAGCTGCAATATTTGACAGAAAATTCTGATGTTATCTTGCAGCTATTGGTGGGAGGAGGTGGAGTGCATCACTTTGTAAGTCTATTGTATGTATTTATAAAAGATAATTATTTTACAACCCAGGATGTCCTGGGCATTTGTAGTTTTTTTGAATGTATAGAAAGAAATGGAGCCTGAGATTCTGTATGGGAGCTGATGTCTTGTAGAGGAATTGGTGTTCCTGGAAACCTCAGGGACTAGTGAGACCAAACAAATAGCTTGACTTAGATGTTGTTATTCCTGTTGTTTCCAGACGAAGCATTTCCAGGGGTGTCCTGCATTTCTCGAGGGGGAAGTTGGCTGTGTGTTGTGGGTTGGGGCTGCCCTTGCATTGCCGATGGCCGCGTGGTTCTTGCTCTGGTGCCAGCAGAGGACACTGCAAGCCCGGTCCCTCTCCCCAAGATGCTTGGATCCTCGCTTGCTCTTTGCTTTCGAGGTTGCAAAGCTGCCCTGTAAAGACCCTGGGAAGCACCTGACTGTGTTAGATTTGAAGATAAATGAAATACAGAAACATGATTGCAAAACGGACAGTTGCAAAACACTGGCAATTGCTAGCTGGGAATTGCTATTTCATGCTTTTCTCCTGCAGGGTTGTACCCAGAAGGGGATTTTCATCTCGTCGTTTTGGTTTATTTTTGCTTTCACTAGGAAGAAGCACATGTCTGATACCAGGACGTTGTCAATCCTGGTATCCTATTACTGCTAAAAGCAAACCATGCCAGGCATTTAAACCAGAGGAACCTGCTACTACAGCACTCTCTTTAGTTATTTTTTTCATTAGTATTTCCCCCATGTAAGAGATACTGTGAGATTGTGGCTATTTCTCTTCAGTGACTCCTTTATATAATAAATAGACTTGTGGTATTACACTGCTGGTCCACTGCAGCACTTTCTTATTATATTTTTTAAAGCATTATAAATTCACCTTGCTACTTTCAAAACTTATTTTTATCCGGAAAAAAATGTTAAAAAAATTTTTTAGGTATGATTTATATACAAGTTCTGCTTTTCAAAAGCTACCAAGTGTTTTTGCACATATCTTTATCTTAATCTAAATGTTAATGTGCCATTCATTGGAATTTATCTAGAAATAGAAATTGTGTAATTTAATGAATTAAATTCATGACATATGAGTAAAATAGAGCATTGGGAAAAATATTATTTTTAATTTTTAAATAAAGACATTATTCAATAAAGTCTTTATTTGGATGCAGGAAGGTATGCTCTCCTTTCCATTTTGCTGTGTTTTACCTGTGTATTCACCTATATCAGCTCAATACTGGTGACCATAGATTGGAAAGAAATGCTGGTTATTGCCTCTAATGTCATTCAGAGATTAGAAGTAGAACAGCAGTAAAGATCTGCATTTTTGTTAGGGTTTAGATTTACGGTTTATTTCAAATCTTCCTGCCCTAAGCTTTTCCTCTGAAACTAGAATGCGAAAAGGGTGGCAAGCTGGGCTGTTTAATCCCTTGTGCAGTGAGCTTTCAGGTATTTCATGTCGCTTAAATAAATCTCAATTAACATCGCAGTAGTCATTCTTGATTAACATCTGCATGTTATACCTTGAGAAACAGAAAGGATTTGATTACTAAGCAGCTTGCAAAATCTTTTGGTTTACATGAAGCCAGGATCAATGCTACAAACCATTGAAAAATATGTTCTCTGTGATGAGATAATGTAATAGAGGAGAGTTTCAAAGTGCTCTGAAACCTTGCTAATATTTTGGGCTCTAAGACAGAATCTTGGGCAGGGAAAATTGATAAAGCTGGATTTCTTTTTTCCAGACAAATGCCTGAAATGTTGTCAGTTAATCACTGAAAATCAATGCACAGTACAGCTCGTGCTGTCTCTCTCTGTATAATTTTTAATGTCTCCTAGAGAAACATCAAGATTAAACTTTCAGAATGGGGGGTGACCCTTGTAAATGAGATGAGATCTCATTTGCTTGTGCAAAATCATTTCATGACGCATATTTAATGGCTCTTTTTTGTTTCCATTGCAGAACTGGAATATGGCAACTCATATGAAATAGAATATATGGAGAAAATAGGCTCCTCTGTGCCTGTAAGTTCTCACTTCCCTTTCCACTCATTTACATTCCCTTGTCATAATGTAGTCCTGATAATGCCATCAGCCTCACTATTCCTTAAATTAATTATAGAGTGCCTGCAGCAGATTTGCAAACCCAGTTCCTTTAAATTGGCATAACTGGAATAAATTGCATGTGCGTGGTTGTCCTAAATCCCATGCAGTTTGTTCCATTTTGTTATTTTATTTTTAACCTGGGATCATCGTAGTTCCCTTTGGAGGTTTAGAGCAGATCTCTCTTCCCAGCAGTGCAAAGTTCAGGGCTGTCTGTTTCAGCTGTTGGGGAGAGAAGGAAGAAAAAAAAGTGAAACCTCTGAGAAAATGATGGAGAGAAGCAGGAGATAGAACAGAATGGCTAAAATGTGGAATTCAGTACTGTACATTATTGGTGACTTTTCCTGACTTCTATTTAATTAGTGAGTTTGAGAGCTTTATCAGATCTCATGCATGTGCATCTGCAGTGGAAGTTAGGGAAATTAAGCATATATGTGAAGTGCTCAAATGGAGGAGAATGAAGCTGATCCTAATGAGTGTTTTGGTAACACTGAGTCCCGCTTGGCAGGATCAGAAATTTGTTGACTCGAAAGTGAGAGAGAGAGAGGAAGAGTGCAGGGAGTGATCCCTTTAGCTCATGATCTTTAACTGTTTATTCCTCAAAGAGATCATCTCAGTACCAGAAGAAACTGTATTACTGTCTCATACTATTGAGTCCCCTACTATCAAGTATGGTTTGTCGAGTCGCTTGAGGCAGCGAATTAGCTCTCCTGGAGCACAACTGATTTGGTTAACGAGTCCTTCCTTTCCTGTTGCCAGCAGGATGACAGCACCCCGAAGAAGCAATCTTTGTACTTGATGTTTGATGCCCAGCAAGAGAGCCCAGTGAAGTCTCCTCCGATGCGGCTGTCGGACTCCACAACGCCGTGCTCCGGGTACGGCACTGCAGGGAAATTCAGCAGCGAAGGGTATCACAGACGTGGGCTACCGTAATAGTGTGTGCACAGGCAGCTCTTCCTTCACTGCTGCTTTTGCCAAAATTTTAGTTTAAAAATAGATTCCCATCTGTGTTCGCCTACAATAGAGAATACAAGGAAGAAAGGAAATAGGAGATACAGAAATTGTATAAAGGGGGGAATAAGGACACATATTCCTCCTTCATATTTTTACTAAAAAAAAGTCGCACCGTCAACTGTTTCTCTAGACTATTGCTTCCTGCATAGGTTTCTTTTTCCTGAGGTCATTTTCATTTTAGCCTAGAAATGTAATTGCAGCTCTTTGCGTGGCCTTTCCAAGCTATATTCTGCGAGCGATGAATCTAGAGCTTAAGAGCAGGATGTGTGGGTTGTATTTACTTTCGAAAATTTGTGCTTGTTAAGGACATCTGTTCTCAGTAAAAGTTGTTCCTTGGGAGAAATTTAGGTCACAGTGCCAACGGGGTAAAAAAAAACCCATTGAGAACCCCAATGAGAAACATTTAAGGTATGTGCATGCCCTTTCTGATGGAAATGGGTTTATTAAAGTGGTTCCTGTGTCTCTTTTGAAAGGGTATTTCCAAAGTGTTGTGAGTTATGATGATTTAAAATTGAGTTCTAATAATTTATATGCAAAAAAAAAAACACATGAAAGTTTTGTGGAGACTTGGTTAGCTGTTAGCAGAGTGGCCTTGTACTGCGCTCTGGAAATGTGTATGCAATCCCTCCCCAGGTCAAGTTTTGAAGACCCTGAGACCCAGCAATCTGCTGGGATGAAAATACAACATCCGGCCTCCCGCGTGCTCGCTGCCAGTCAAGAGGGACACTTACAGCCCCCTGACAAAGCCAAGCAGAAGGACCTCGAGCCCATGACTCTAGGGACAGTGTCAGAGACCATTGAAATAGTAAGTCATTTATGATGAGTGTTTGGGAATCATCCTCCTGTAGAAAATTCTCATGTCGTGCAAGAGACAGCACGGTTCGAGCTTGTAAACAGAGCGAAAACTCAGCATGGTGCTTAAAGAGTTTAGTAGCAGCGTGTTGACAGGATCCAAACAAGGGCGACAGTTTGAGAGAGCACTGATGGAGTTCATAAAAAAAAAAAATTTACAAAGTCTTCTTTGTGCTGCGTTTTAACCCAATATTTTTATTTTGTATATAAAATTACTTATTTTGTATTTTTAATTTGTATATAAAGTAACTTTTTATATAAAGTACAGAACTGGTATTGTTCTGTTCCATATGCTGTGAGTTTCCAAGATTTGAGGTAATGAGCAGGTGCTCTTTCACATTTGTTTTATAAACTGTTAACTATATAGATGTCATCTGCTGCTGTAGATGTAAAATTAACTTCTTCGCTGATCATTAGAACTCAGTGCAGGTTCTGGTTAAATCGCCCTTTTTGCTGACTTCTTTGCATCATTCTGATTCTGTTCACCATCATTTTATGTATTTATCTGGATCAGATTGGTGACTATAGTGAGCACAACTGAATTTACTCCCTATAAACAACCCTTCAAGAAGAGTCCTGCTAAGGTTCTTCTCAGGTTGGGTGGTATTCCAAGCTTGAGGTACCTGAACTGGGCAGCACCTATTCTTTGAGCACAACACATGACGTTGGTCTGAAAAGTGTTGTAAAAATATCAAGAATGGCCAGGGAGCTGCACTTTGAGAACCGTTGCTTTGGAGGTCTTAGTATCATTTATTTCATGTTCCTGTCTTGCAAGATTTTCTCAGCTTTTGTGTTAGAAATAACTATTCCTGATGTCTCTTACACGTATTAATCAAATGCCTTTGAAAGAGTCTTTCCTGTGCTGTCAGATTACTGTGGATCAGAGATTTGTAGGCAGAAATGTCACTTTAAGCGTTAACTGCTTGCACCATCGCTGTAACTTGTGCTCTACCCTCCTTACACTTCAGGCGTCTCCTGAGGACTCCTTTGTCTCTGCGGACGCTCTTCTCAACAGGATATCTAAGAAAACGGCAATATGTGATCAGCCTGAGTATCTAGATCCCGACTTAGCAGAGAAGAACCCTCCAGTATTTGCTCAGAAACTTCAGGTTTGTAGCAGAAACTAAATGTCAATTCTCTTTGTCCTATCTGAAAGGTATGGGGTAGGAAGGAATGGGGAAGGAGAAGCAAAAAACTAATTTGATTCTTTCCAAAGCAATTTCAGCCCTTTAGGAACTTGTGTTTAGGAACGCATAATTTAATTTTTTTTATACATGAAGTTAAATATATGGATGTGTATGTTTTGTAAAAGTCTTTATAAAGTCAAATCTTTTAAGCTTGAGCACAGAACAGAGTGTAGAGAGTTGTCTTAACTCATGGCCTTAGTACTTTAGCATGTGCAGTGATTTCCAGAGATTTAGGCCCTAATTCTGCTCTCTGAAGTTAAAGACCTGGATAAAGTGAAAATTAGTCCTTGCTTTTTCAGCTAAATTATCTAACATAGAATTTGCATGGCATCTTCTAGAAAATCTTCCATAAGCCAGTTTTCTGTGTCAGGACATATTTTCTAGAATATTTAAATTTGTAAATGGTAGGAGCTGGCATAATTTAGAGAAAGTGAAAAACAACTTTAATTTAGGGAAGTTGTTAATCCCTATTAAAATTGTTTGTCTCTACTTCCAAACTAACCCCAAGGCAGGGTTTTCTGTAGGAGTTCTCATCAAGAAAAGACCATAAGATACGTGTGTGTCACCCAGGAATTGCCATCATNTACTTCCAAACTAACCCCAAGCCAGGGTTTTCTGTAGGAGTTCTCATCAAGAAAAGACCATAAGATGTGTGTGTCATGATGCCATCATGATGCTTTAAAGGATAGTCTTCTTTCTTGGGATGTGTTAAATGTTTTCAGTGTATTCTTAATACCTATTTTTTTCCTGCGGATTGGTCATAACCCAACCCTCGACAGGAGGAGTTAGAGTTTGCCGCAATGAGGATAGAAGCCCTGAAGTTAGCCAGGCAGATTGCCCTGTCCTCCTTCCGCTCCCTAGATGCCGAGGTATCCGTTTTGTGCCTGCCGTGTGTGTGTGAGCACAGACTAAGACAGAGTGCTGCTTTTTCCCTAACAAATAGGGTAACTAAGCCTCTCGGAGTGCAGTTTGAAGCACCTGGTGTGTTTGTGCCACCGAAGCGCATGCTGAAGGCAGTAGTGCACACTGAGAAGCACCTGCTTATGCTCACAAAAGGCAGGTTAGAAGGCAAGAGGCCGGCTTGTATCTGTTACAGAAGACAGCCAAATTCTGGAGTTTGATGGCAAATCAGGTAGCAAACATACTTCTTAAAAGATGGTACACATTTTGGCTGGTGGGGCATTTTGCCTGGTCATTTCAGGTTGAGATCAGACCCCTGGATGCTCAGAGTTAAGAAGTAACAAATTCTATTGCTAGCCCAAATCATGTTCCTGAAGCTCTCCAGTGGTCTGGAAGACCTCTAGGGCTCTCAGGGAAGATGCCACTCCAACACAAAGTGTTTTCATTAATAACATCTAAAGGTTTTGTATTGCCGCTCCTACAGCGTGCTGGTTAGAGCCTTGGCAGTGTCAGTGGGACATGGTCAACTCGGTGCTGCTCTAGGATGCATGTGGCCCTGTACTAAAACAGGAACTGTACTAAAATGCTAGTTCTGATGTGCTCTGCATTGGATGGTTGGTCACTTTGAGTCTTTCATGTGCTTTTAACAAAAAAGTCAAAAGAGAAAATGTGCTAGTGGCTTTCTTGGATTGTGCTGTCAATAGAATATTGACGTGTGGCAGCATCCTGATGCAATGAGATGTTTTATTCCAAGGGAGGAGAATGCAGTTCTGACCTATGTTTCACCAGGGACCTTTCTCTTGTTATTCTCTCCATTAATGAGTCTGTGGCAAACATTTTCTGTGGTCCTGTATCATCTTAATACTTGTGGATTAAGCTGTGGTTGTGCCAGGTTTGAAGTAGAATGTTTTGGTGCTTTAAAGATCTAAAGTAGCTGGTTCATAAATGTTTTTTTCTAAGTGAACTGTGCTTTGATTTAAAAAATGATGCATGGTTTGATTATGTTTGATTGATTGTGTTTATCTTAAATAGCCCATGAGCTAGCTGTTTCCACGGTGTGTGTATACTTACCAAAATGAGCTCATTCCTTACAGATTTACAGATGTTTTTAAGTATAAAGCCACAGTCATGTTTTTTTTCAATCAAGAAAACCCTCTGTTGTCTTCAGGGAAAACTGATCTTATTTTTCTTAATGAAAAATGAAACAGTTATATCTAGATGTTCTTTACAGGCTACTCAGAAAACTTCAGTTAGATACCTACATTCTTGCTATTAGCCAACACAGCAGAGATTTAAGAAAAGTATTAATTCAGACACATATTAGGTTGTTCTATCCTATTAAATAGAAGGCAGTAAGTTTGTATGTGCGTGAATCCTTGTGTGTTACCCAGGAAAGATTCTGAGGTTGCACCAGATGACTGCAGCGACTTACAGTTGGATACCTATCTGGCAGGGCTCCCTTCTGGATGGATGGCCGTAGTTGTTCATAATGTGATATAATTACATTAAACATTTGCTGAACCATTGCAGGATGGATATTAAGCATAGAATGCTAAATAAAAACAAATTACAGCAAATTAAGTCACATGAAAATTAAGATTAATTGAAGTATTTCCTGCTAGTACCATGTGTAAGAATAAGAATGAAGTTTGTTCTTTTCAGATAGAGGAAAGGTATTTGGCTGCTCCCAAACTTAGTGTCATGGACTTCAACAACGGTAGGGTAGGAATGCTACTTTTACATTGCCAAAAATTTCAGTCTTCCAGTTTTAAGATTAATTAACACTGCTGGATTGAGCCTATGGCCATTTTTTTCGATGCAACTTCAATGGGAGGCTGATAGAGTCTATGTCAGTCTTTCCGTAAGGATATTGCAGTGATGTAGAGTTGTAGTGTTGAAATCAGATCCCAGTAAAGGAGAGAAAATACAAAGAAAGACATGGACCAGAATGAAATTAAAATGCATCTCTTCTTTGCAGTGTTCATAGTAGCAGGATAGGTTTATTTCCTTCAAATCGATATATTATCTTATTCTTTGCATGCAGAGCTTATCCCAGGGTTTTATTTGCTCTTCAATAATTTGCAAGCATAAATAGGTCTCGTTACACCTCCATTGACCTGCTGCACACAAAATAGATGGTTAAAAGATTATTTGATTTGCACTGAAATACTATTTGAGTGCTTGTAAACAGCAAACTAATTTTCAACAGGGCTAAATACTTATTCATCTAAATGATGTAAGAATTATTTTTCCCTTTCATTGTAATGCTCTTGTCTGATTCTTTTTTTTGTTTTGTTTTGGTTTGGTTTTGGCTTTGACCTTGAATTGAGATAACTGTAGCTGGTTAATCAATATTCATTTAGTCTCATTCTGATCAGATAACTGGTTTTGGGAAAAGATTCTGGAAAAAGAAATGCACCGGACTTCAGTATTTAAAGCAAAATTGCAGTGACCCACATTTGGTTGCAACTTCCCTGCAGACTCTATATTGTCCATGAGGTTCAGTGACATAAATCCACGTGGCTGTTACTTCCCCAATCAGCTGCTCACCTCCTCAGCAGTTAGGGGCTGAACTTTAGGCACTGACAGTTATTTGGAGCAATACCATCATTCTATCGATCAAGTTATTTTATATTTTAATAATAGGAATATCTGGAGGCAGGAAATAAATTACTCACTTGTAGAACATCCTGGAGCCGCATTGAACTTTCTTTTTTTGAGATAAAATCCTGAAGACTGGTACTGGTTCTTATGACAGGGCTGTGAAGTGTTTCCAGGATGAGGGCCATAGTGATCACACCAATATTGCAAGTTTCTATTAAATAGTTAAATTTCAAGAGTTTTTACAGTAGCTTTTGGAAATTTTAAGTTGTTTTGCATTTTATTAATATTCTTCTTTTGTGCAATTTACTCAAATGCAGGACAGCTAGAAAAACACAGTGCTTAATATCTGACTAGTATAATTATATTTTTAATGTACTGTTTTATGTTAAACCGTTTAATTTTTCTTTTTCTTAAATATTTTCTGTTTGACAATTTCTTTGACACATGTTTTCATATCAGCTTAAGGAAATTCCTATTTCTTTTACCTCAATTAATTGTTTCCAGCAATGTCTTCCAGCAAATAAAGCTCCAGAAGGCTTTTGAAATACGATACACACACTTCAGCAGATTGATCTTCATTATTGCTTTTCTCTTGAGGAGAGCTTTGATGTCATATCTCTTTTTCATCTCTGTTTTGTTTTGTTTTGCTTTGTGTTTGAGGAACAATTTGTTTGTTTGTTTATTTTGAAGTTTGGATAATGGATTCAGTCTTTTTTATTTTACCTTCACTGTGGACATCTCCATGTGCTTTTGTATATATACATTTATGTATACATCTGAGCTTATGTCCCAGATGTAGTCATTATATACTGGGAGATACTTTCAAGAAGGCAAGATAAGAAAATCTGATGGATCTGGTGATGTTTCTTGGTGAGGTAGAAAAATCTACTGAATTTGAGATTGCTCCTCACAATCATGTTGGAACTGATCATTATTTGGTGTGTGCACGGCCAAATGTAGAAAGGAGCAGGAATACGTCTGCTCTGCAAATGTTAGAAGCAAGATTTAAATGACTTGCACATTTTAAAATGAGCAAAAAGTGCTGAGCAAAGAAAGAAGCCCCTTGTATAAGTACATGTGCAGTGTGCTGTTTAGCAAATACTGTTTAGCTTATTCTTGACCTAATTAAATTTCCTTGCCTAGTCTTTTAGTGTTGCTAGTGTGGCTTCTTCATGTTGCCTACAGATGTGGAATTCCTAACATTTATGTAGTCCTGTGCTTTCCTACAAAAAGCACTGAATGTAATTTTTAAGTGTGACCTGAGAACTCAGGAAGAATTGAAAAAAAAACAAACAAACAAAAAAACCCAACAAAAAAACAACAACAAAACCCCTGTTTTTGGATCCCTGCTTTCATAGGATACCTGAGGAGAATGGAAAGCAAGTGAATAATTTATGGCACAGCATCTAACGCTTTCTGTAACTGTGTCTGTGCAAAGGAATGATGAACTGTCCTTGTGAGTCTGTTGTGGAGAGAACTGAGCCTTGATTCAAATGCTCTCTACTCACTTGCACAGATGGGCAAAATTAGAATGCTAAAACATGGCCTCTGAGATCAACTCAGATTGAAAATTCACAATTTGGAGTGCAGTTTTGAGCCTGGCTCAGCGAGTCAGACTCTAATGCGCGTGTGCTTGACTGCTCTGTGCTATGTGCACTGTCTTGTATCCCATTCGGTCACTGAAATTCGAGGCATTTTAGCAATTCTCAGCTATACGTTCTCTCCTACAAAATTTGTTTGGATTGGAAGGATATCATAGCCAAACAATGAGAAAGGAAAATACTTAGTAAGTGCGAGTACAACGCAGTAATCCACCTCTCCACGAGTCACAGCTGGAGTGGGCCCTCTTTCTCCAAGGATTACCCTTCCATCTCATCATGCACTTCCCACTAACTCTGCCCAGCCATAAAATCCTGCTAAATCAGAGTGGTCACTGCATCCTCTCAAATGGAAAGGACCGCACAGGCCTGTGGATGGCCAGGTCGTTGGAGACCAAATTCTCCATATTTTTGTAAGCAGTAAAGTGAATGGAGGAACCCTGTCACCAGCACAGACTGTTCTGCTCCATGAAGAGGTTGGTGCCAAGGCTTGGATACAGCGTTGGGTGTGGAAGATCCTTGGCCTGGCCAGGGCTGTCACTCTTGCCACTGCCAAGGGCTGCGTCTTGAGAGATGGAGGAAAGGGCAATTTGGTTGCTTTGGGCTTTCGTCAAGGCACGCAAAATCTAGATGTTTTTCAGAAACATCAGGACAAACCCTCTAATCTGCGACTGTCCTGTGCACAGCAGAGCAATTGGGTGGCCCGAGCTGGTCCCTCAAGCTCTAGTTGCTGTGATGTGGAGGTGGCAGCCTGTGTCCCGCTGGTGGGAGCATCCTGAGGGTGATGTGACCCCCGTGTGTGCAGTGTTGATAGGGGAAACCCAGTGTTGGTAGGGGACAAGAAGGGAGGTACAACTATGGACATGGGGGTCATCCTAGATGGGTTTACTTTAGGGGGATAAAGTGCATGGAAGAGGCTCTGTGGTGCACTGTGCAAGGGAAAAAGTCCTGCTAAAGTATGAAAGCACAGAAAGACAGTCTAGTTCTGCTGTGAATGGTGTAAAAAATGATTTTTCGCTTAGCATCTTCCTAGCTGATTTTAATAACCTCCTGACTTGAAGTAGTGTTTTTTTATTTGGAGTGTTATTTGCAGGGCAATGTGTTACATAACTTCTGTATTTTTCTGTCATCCTCGCTGGATGTGCCGCTTGCCTCAAGGCATGAGTGAAATTGGCAGCTGCAAATAAAACGTGATTTAACTCACTAATTGCATGCTAAATACCAGAGAGCAGTAACGTCACCTTTGACAGTTTTATGAAATACTGTTTATGATAGATGCTGAATATGGACAGGTCAGAACCAAAAGAGTGAGATAATCTTTTTGCTTTGGTTTGTGTAGTGTCATGCGTTGTTTTACGGGAGCAAAATTCCCTTTAACACCTCTCTGCCTCTAATGCTAATTTGCTCTCCTCAAATGCCTTTTTGTGCATATTTTTTTTCATGAAATTGCTATGTTAGTAGCTAACTTTTGTAATATATGATCCTAAAATCTTGAGGACAAAGTTTTGTCTTTATTTTCTCTGCAGAAGGTTAATATGTCTCTCCTGATTCTTTCCTCAAGTGGATATTTTCTGATCATTAAATTCAAATTTTCTCATCAATGTTGTTATTGCTGATATAATTTAGTAGTGAACCAGTTTCTAGTGTTACCTCAAACCCTTTGGACCTAGCGCTACATCCAGAACACATATCA
>VWPW01016007.1:0-23129 GCA_013389825.1 Crypturellus undulatus | reverse complement strand
GTCTGCTCTGCAAATGTTAGAAGCAAGATTTAAATGACTTGCACATTTTAAAATGAGCAAAAAGTGCTGAGCAAAGAAAGAAGCCCCTTGTATAAGTACACATGCAGTGTGCTGTTTAGCAAATACTGTTTAGCTTATTCTTGACCTAATTAAATTTCCTTGCCTAGTCTTTTAGTGTTGCTAGTGTGGCTTCTTCGTGTTGCCTACAGATGTGGAATTCCTAACATTTATGTAGTCCTGTGCTTTCCTACAAAAAGCACTGAATGTAATTTTTAAGTGTGACCTGAGAACTCAGGAAGAATTGAAAAAAAAACAAACAAACAAAAAAACCCAACAAAAAAACAACAACAAAACCCCTGTTTTTGGATCCCTGCTTTCATAGGATACCTGAGGAGAATGGAAAGCAAGTGAATAATTTATGGCACAGCATCTAACGCTTTCTGTAACTGGGTCTGTGCAAAGGAATGATGAACTGTCCTTGTGAGTCTGTTGTGGAGAGAACTGAGCCTTGATTCAAATGCTGTCTACTCACTTGCACAGATGGGCAAAATTAGAATGCTAAAACATGGCCTCTGAGATCAACTCAGATTGAAAATTCACAATTTGGAGTGCAGTTTTGAGCCTGGCTCAGCGAGTCAGACTCTAATGCGCGTGTGCTTGACTGCTCTGTGCTATGTGCACTGTCTTGTATCCCATTCGGTCACTGAAATTCGAGGCATTTTAGCAATTCTCAGCTATACGTTCTCTCCTACAAAATTTGTTTGGATTGGAAGGATATCATAGCCAAACAATGAGAAAGGAAAATACTTAGTAAGTGCGAGTACAACGCAGTAATCCACCTCTCCACGAGTCACAGCTGGAGTGGGCCCTCTTTCTCCAAGGATTACCCTTCCATCTCATCATGCACTTCCCACTAACTCTGCCCAGCCATAAAATCCTGCTAAATCAGAGTGGTCACTGCATCCTCTCAAATGGAAAGGACCACACAGGCCTGTGGATGGCCAGGTGGTTGGAGACCAACTTCTCCATATTTTTGTAAGCAGTAAAATGAATGAAGGGGCCCTGTCGCTAGCACAGACTGTTTTGCTCCATGGAGAGGTTGGTGCCAAGGCTTGGATACAGCGTTGGGTGTGGAAGATCCTTGGCCTGGCCAGGGCTGTCACTCTTGCCACTGCCAAGGGCTGCGTCTTGAGAGATGGAGGAAAGGGCAATTTGGTTGCTTTGGGCTTTCGTCAAGGCACGCAAAATCTAGATGTTTTTCAGAAACATCAGGACAAACCCTCTAATCTGCGACTGTCCTGTGCACAGCAGAGCAATTGGGTGGCCCGAGCTGGTCCCTCAAGCTCTAGTTGCTGTGATGTGGAGGTGGCAGCCTGTGTCCCGCTGGTGGGAGCATCCTGAGGGTGATGTGACCTCCAGTGTGCAGTGTTGATAGGGGAAACCCAGTGTTGGTAGGGGACAAGAAGGGAGGTACAACTATGGACATGGGGGTCATCCTAGATGGGTTTACTTTAGGGGGATAAAGTGCATGGAAGAGGCTCTGTGGTGCACTGTGCAAGGGAAAAAGTCCTGCTAAAGTATGAAAGCACAGAAAGACAGTCTAGTTCTGCTGTGAATGGTGTAAAAAATGATTTTTCGCTTAGCATCTTCCTAGCTGATTTTAATAACCTCCTGACTTGAAGTAGTGTTTTTTTATTTGGAGTGTTATTTGCAGGGCAATGTGTTACGTAACTTCTGTATTTTTCTGTCATCCTCGCTGGATGTGCCGCTTGCCTCAAGGCATGAGTGAAATTGGCAGCTGCAAATAAAACGTGATTTAACTCACTAATTGCATGCTAAATACCAGAGAGCAGTAACGTCACCTTTGACAGTTTTATGAAATATTGTTTATGATAGAGATTGAATATTGACAGGTCAAAACCAAGAGAGTGAGATATCCTTTTGCTCTGGTTTGTGTAGTGTCATGTGTTGTTTTATGGGAGCAGAATTCCCTTNTACGTAACTTCTGTATTTTTCTGTCATCCTCGCTGGATGTGCCGCTTGCCTCAAGGCATGAGTGAAATTGGCAGCTGCAAATAAAACGTGATTTAACTCACTAATTGCATGCTAAATACCAGAGAGCAGTAACGTCACCTTTGACAGTTTTATGAAATACTGTTTATGATAGATGCTGAATATGGACAGGTCAGAACCAAAAGAGTGAGATAATCTTTTTGCTTTGGTTTGTGTAGTGTCATGCGTTGTTTTACGGGAGCAAAATTCCCTTTAACACCTCTCTGCCTCTAATGCTAATTTGCTTTCCTCAAATGCCTTTTTGTGCATATTTTTTCACGAAATTGCTATGTTAGTTGCTAACTTTTGTAATATATGATCCTAAAATCTTGAGGACAAAGTTTTGTCTTTACCTGCTCTGCACAAGGGTAATATGTCTCTCCTAATGCTTTCCTTGGGTCTCAAGTGGATATTTTCTGATTATTAAATTCNGCTATGTTAGTAGCTAACTTTTGTAATATATGATCCTAAAATCTTGAGGACAAAGTTTTGTCTTTATTTTCTCTGCAGAAGGTTAATATGTCTCTCCTGATTCTTTCCTCAAGTGGATATTTTCTGATCATTAAATTCAAATTTTCTCATCAATGTTGTTATTGCTGATATAATTTAGTAGTGAACCAGTTTCTAGTGTTACCTCAAACCCTTTGGACCTAGCGCTACATCCAGAACACATATCACTAAAATACATATTTAATGTTTCATTTCCTTGTATTTATAAAAATAAAAACAAACACAGAGAGAACCTGCCATCCCAGCAGATGTTCCCATCTCCAAAAGCGCCCTGTACTCCCGGATCGGCCCCTCGGAGGCAGAGAGCAGCCCCAGTCTTCTCTACCCACAGCAAGACTTAGACTCCGCACTGCGGCTGGCCAGAGCAGAGGTAATTTTCTGCACAGTTTGGGAAAGGAAATACGTTTGCTTTGTCGTGTAGAACTTGTTGCTTTCTCCCAATTCATTCGTATTTACGATCACTTGCTCTATTTAAAATAGTTTGTTTGAAACTATGCCCAGCCTAGAGATTACCAAAACAAAAGGTGCTAGACTGTCAGTTTTATTTATTTAGTGTAAATGAAAATCGAGCATTCTGTGAGAGGAATCTGTATTATTTTTAGCCCCATCTTATGCATCTTGTTATTGATATATACTTTTATATACCCTTTAAGATGCTAAAGAATAGTATTTCACAAAGGTGCATGCAATATTAGTCTAGTTCTTAATACATGTACAATCTAGTGCTACAGTATTTTAAACTGATAGAAAATATTAAGGAAAAGGGGCAAAAAGTAGTGCATGAGTATGAGATTTTGTGGATATTTAGCTCTGCATCTGAATGCAAAAACAGCAGATTTTGGGCAGGTCAAACCATGAGGACTTATTCAAGAATCATGTACAAGGGTTCTAAGGTCAAGTGAAACAGAACAACACACCATTTATAGAGAAATAGAGCATTTCTTTTAATGTCGTGTTATAACAAGGGATGAAAGATGAAACAAGAATAGCATTGTATCTACTTTCCTGAGTTAATTTTGGGAAACTTGAGTGATTTCCACATCCAAGATTCTTTACTTTGATCCTAGTCTGAAACAAAGAAATTCTTTGGGGACGCTTGTATCTACATTTAAAATCTGCATCTCTGCTGTTAAAAATGGGTACTAAATGAGGAATTGTGTACTTGGCTAAACTTCCCATTAATAGATTGCCTTTTTCTTGTTTTTTTTTTTTTTGTTTTTGTTGTTTTGCTTTCTTTGTTTCAGATTGTGACCAAGGAAAGAGAAGTAGCAGAGTGGAAAGAGAAATACGAAGAAAGCAGAAGGGAAGTGATGGAAATGAGGTAAGTCAGTATGTCACTAATCACACCGAGAGGCTTGTTTCGATCACATGAAACAGTTGTACAACCACATTCGTAACTGAAAGCTGCTATTTTCTAACTGCAGCCTTTGGGTTGATCCTAAACTCATGCTTTTTTATTCATGGTGGGCAAAATTCACTTTAGTTTTGAATAACCATTGCAAACTTGTATGTTGTTAATCTTATTTTCATCCTCAAACCACTGAGATAGGGGATCTTAACTTAGGTTACTTCTCTCCTACTACTGCTTCTCTCCTACAAGTGAGTGAGGATGCCTGAAGAGATTTAATTTAAAAATAATTTAAAATTCCCTAATTTTAAATTAAATCACTAATTTAAAATTCACTTTCCACAAATAGTTCTGTAAGCAGAAAGAATCATGAGAAGGTTCAGGTATGAATAGTACGAGTCCTTCCAGGGAATTATTGTAAAATTTCTTTAACGATAGTAACACACCTCAGTGATTAAATGCAAATAGTTAAATTGCACGGAGTCGCTCTGCATCATTCACTACGCCCGTCCATAAAGGACAAAAACCCAGTTATTAGTAGGAAATTATTTATCACAGAGCCAGCACTCTGGCCTCTCAGAATTGACCTTCAAGGAGACTCTATGTATTCCTTAAGAGATAAGTATAGTAACTAAAACTGTTTTGGACACCAAAAATCATAGTCCCATGCAGATGCTTTAATATTTTGTCCTCTTATGATTTTCTTGTTATTCCTTTGTATAACAGAGGTACCAAAGACCTTTTTCTCTTCACCTCTCACAGCAATTAGCAGGCAGTGCGCAGTGGTCAGCTACTCTTTCCTTTGACCTGGGCATTTTTTTTAACTGTTAAATTTCTTAAGTGTGATTTTGGTTAACCACAATTTACCTTGGATTTTGAAGATTTTTTTTGAGAGTTGAGCTTTACATTATTTTTCTGACTGTAGCTTTGTTTGAATGTATTTTCTATCTCTTTGGAAACCTGCCTTTACTACATTGAATATCTGTGTACTGGAACATGACTGGTTGGATACAACTTCCCAGCCCCAGTTCTACCTCTCTCAGAGGCAACAAGGAACATTTCTTAAGTCCGTATTGCTTCCCATTTAGTTTGCTGAAAGTTTCAGCTGCATAAATACTATGAGAATAACATATGGACGAGCGTGACCTGCTCATTAATCTGAATCTGGGAAAGCTGGCAATTATAAGAAACTATATAAAAATATTTTGTGGAGCCTGGTATTCAATGTTGTGTTCATTGCTAAGAGCCCTTGGCTTCCTTTTCTAAAATGAGAAAACTTTATAAAGGGTGTGTTATAAGGATGTAATACGGCATATAAATTATTGTTGCTTACCACAGGCTTTCTTTTTCTTTTGAGGCGATCTTTTTGGGACATGAAAATGATCTTTTAGTGGAAAATACTTGCAGTTGTCCGGTGATCTTTGCTTTCAAAAATGCCATTTATGTTTGCTTCTTAAGAAAAAAACAAAAATGGGTTAAAACAACAAGACTAGCTGCATAGAAAGCAGCGCATCCAGCCGCTGGAGCTGTGTGATTCGTGTAGATCTCTGCCCCACTTTCCAAGAGGAAGCAGAGCGTGTGACCGCGATGTCTGTTGTCTTTGGCATCAATCCCACAAATTGTTATTTTTACCTGGATCCTGATTGAGGTCAGCAGGATGCACCCATGTAAACACGGCTCTGCCGAGCGCGGGAGGAGGAGGAGGGCAAACAGGATCCCCGACGCCGACGCATGAGGAAGGTGGCGGATCTGATCCCGGTGCGGATCCTGCTTAGGAAGTGTCCGCATTTGCTGCGGTTGTTTCTGGAAGCTCCTCGGCTCCCCTTATCCATTACCAACTTTTCTTTCAGCGTTTTTGCACATCCTTTCTGTAACCTTGGTGATTGCAGCAGATTTATTTAAAGTATGGAAAAAGAAAGTTAAGACTTCCAAAAGGAAAAAAAAAAAAGGTTAAATCATGTTAAATTACTAGTGGGTTATTTCAAATATCTACTTTAGATGAAGTGTGTGGTAATTTTGCTTTTTGTAGACTGTCCTATGTGACTCACAAATCAAAGCACATATCAAACTAGTCTCATTTCATTAGCTTTATTTGGCCCTGGAAAAGGATGGATCATCTTTCTAAATCACTTCTAATCTGCTTATTTTGGCAACCTCTTTTCAAGAAGGAAATTCAAAGCCCAACATGTGTATGTGAAATAAAATAGGCTTAAAATTAACATTTTGCAGCCTCTGTTTCAAAGCAGATTTGGAAAAATTGGGCATGATGGACATTGTAATACATAACTGGCTGTTTTGGTTTTGTTCCCAAAAGTTCTAATGGATCATTTCTTCTTGTTTGGAGACTAGAAGATTTAGGAGATATTTTTTGGATGAGAGCCAGCTCTTTTTGTTAGATTTGCCTTTTGCTACTGTTTATAACTTTTCTTTAAGTTTATATTCAAAATAAGCAAGTAGAAACCAATAAAAGAATAAAAGCAGAGGGAAGAAAATAATGGAAAAGTCAGGCTCTATAAAAGTTCTTAAATTAGTTCAATGATTTGCTTATATTTAAATCCTGACGAGTAATGACATGTGAGCATGTTTCAAATAAAAGAATTTGTTCCAAAGCATTTCCTCTTCCCTCTCCCCGACTATGTATTAATTCACAAAGAATTAGAAATTGGAATCAGCACTTAAACTGTCCATTTTATTTGTTACTGCAGGTTATAAAAGCAAACGGTAGCATGAAGTGCATCTGTAACCTTTTTAAAATGACACAGTTCAGCTATTAAGTAGCATTATTTTTGAGTACGCAATAGCGATTATGATGTTTGCCAAAAATTTTTCTTACTCTCTTTTTTTCTTTTTCCTTTGTAGGAAAATAGTTTCGGAATATGAGAAGACGATTGCTCAGATGATAGGTAGGTGTTTCTGCTATGAAAGATGCTCTTCTTCACTCTGGTTTTCTGAAGGGAACATAGAAATGTGATTTAAGTGTGTGGGCTTCCTTTTGATGCTGGTTTGGGAGTTGGGAATACATCTGAGGACACGGCGTGTGCTGCTGGGTTGCCATGAAAAGCTGCTGTTGCATTGACAGAGGGGAGACCCTGGGGCAGTCAAGGTAATACAGGAAGGTTAAATCTCCTTCTTTTGCAACAAAGCAAAAAAAATGCTCCATAAGCAGCGTGTTCAAATACTCTGCTCCACAGTCATAGGTATCTCGGAGAGAAATTCAAATGACCTAAAAACCTGTTAGTCATCTGCTTGCAACTGTGCTTTTTCTTGGGGATACCAAACTTAGCTCTTTGTATCAACAGGGATTATCTGCGCTAAGTACATTGATCAGGCCAAAACCTAGATTAACTCCAATCCTAGCTGAGTGATTGTGAGCGGCCGATCCACATCCCCAGTTATTTCCTGACTTTAAGATCTAAATTACAGATTTATTTTTTTTGCCCCATGATAATTAAAAAAAATCCCTTTGTTAACAGAATTCCTCACAATATTCTGATCGTTAGGGATAAATGAGGGAGGAAAGGAGGAAAAGAACCGCTAACATCCCTAGGGACCATCCAGACAAGCTTAAATTAAGCAGCATAGAAGAACAGTGAAATGGTCTTAAAGGCCACTAGGAGTAAACTGCTTTCTAGTTAATTCTGGGATGTGACATGCAGGAATAAGGCCACTCTGGCTATGATACCTCTGCTCACATACAGGCAATACTGCATGACTCAGAAACGTGGTTGTTTTTAAAGCATTTTTTCCCTTTTAGCACTTGTGTTTACACACTTACACAGCAAACTGGCTTATTTTTGCAAGAGAATGAGGGGAAGTTATTCAGCATTCCAGGGCTTTTGCTGCCGTTCCGTATTTCCCTGAGAGATATAAAAGAAAACATGTAAAAGAAAAAAGAACTCAGAAATAGGTGTTCACCTTTTGGCTTCATTTGCTACAGTGCTGTGTCTCTGTTAACATTTTCTATGTAAAACCGAGCTAGTTTGGCTACTTTCTGACATGATCCGTGTGAGTCTCTTCATGCAGGTGTTGAAATAGGAACGATCACAGTGTGCAGGTAGCTCATGTTTTCCGTTTTGCACAGCGTGTTCTCTGGTACAGCTATCATGGAACTATCATGGAATTTATCAAATGTGGCAAAGATTTAAGCTATCCAAAAGTAATTCTCTTGCACTAGAGAAACTGTTTCTCATTAGACAATTTTTTTGTTTTGTCATCGGGTGGTTTATTTCAGTAATTATTGGTCATCAGGGTGATTTATTTCAGAGTTTTCAGCATGCAGAAAAAGTGACCCGTGTCGGCCCTGCATTTAGCTTTCGAGGGACAACTTAGGGAGTTCTTCAGCTTCATTTAGCCATTCATATGGACAAGTTCAGGAGCTGTTGTTTTCTCCCAAGCATACATATACAGTTACCAACAGAAGTTCATTTTCCATTAGAAATTCCATTATGGAGAAACACCTTAAAGAATAGATTGTGGCCACACAATGCAACAAGAAGGTACAGAATAGGGTCCGGAGACACAGTACAACCATGCATACATATTTTTTCAGTATAATGGCTATAGGGAGTGCAATTTGTGTCCATTTTGAAAAGAACTGGAAACTCCCACAGAACATGTGTATGAATTAGAGAAGTACAAAAATTCTCCTGCACAGTAATTTGTTAAATCCAGGTTCCGACGTCTAATTTTTCCACTTTCTCCTGTCCTCTGTTGTAAATTGCCGTTCTTTTCGTTAAAAAGATGCACTTGCCCAAATGCTGCACTGTAGAGGAGAATGACCGGCTATGTGCTGTTTGCATATTGCCTTTCTGGAATTTTCATCACAAAAATGTCTCACTGCTAAAATAAAACTTGCAGTTCAGCAAAAGAATTGCCTGTACTGTTCCTATTTATGGTTTAAACCCTCTGGGCTATTTATAAAGCCCCCTGTAAAAAGGCCAGTACAACCGAACCTACTTCAAGACTCCTCTTAAGGAGTATTCAGTTTGGTTGGTAGATCCTCCTCAGCTTCCTATAGATTGTCTTATGTATATAAAGGGAATACTGAAAATGTAATGATACAATGTATGATTGTGTGTGTGTTTGCATATCAAAGCATTGAAAAGATGCGTTGCAAACAGTAATTTCCATTGATTTCAAGGGCTGTGGGCAGTATCTGCTGTCACACACCTGGAGAATTGAGTGTTACCCAACTCTGCTTGTGCAGCTGGTTCCACGCAGCGCTCTGTACCGTCTGAGCTTGCAAGCTGTTGGTGTATCGATCCCTACTAGCGGCTTCTTGCGTGTGTTTTTACTGATGGTTTCATTTCTTTTGCCGTTCTTCTTGCATCTGCTTCAAGCCCTAACACGTCCCTGTCCCTCGCGGGGCGGAGGGAGGACCTTGCTGCACAGTTTCCAGGCTGGCCTGCTCTGCTCGTGCTGTTACTGGGCTTTGCAGCTCTCAAATGAACTGCCAGAGCCCACATAACCCCTGTGCCCACCACACCAGCCCCAGCTGGTGTCCATCAGAGTCATCCACAATCCCCCTCCCAAAATCCCTGTCCTGGATTTACCTTTTATTGTTGGATTTGAAATGTTGTTTTTTTTTTTTTATTTTTCTCCATTAAAAATGTATCCATATACTTGTAAGCTTAAAGGCATTATTTAATTCTCATTGTGAAGAAAAACAGGTATTATGCTTTGTGCATTACAGGTTGTTGCGTTACTTATTTTCTGCTTTCCTAACGATTCCCGATTTTCTATTTTGCTTCCGCTTTGTTGCTTCTTGCTATTTGCTTGCAAAAACAAACAGGCAAGCCTGGTAAGTAAAGCTTTTCACCAACTTTCACATCCGCATTTTGCATTTTTTTTCTTTTCTTTTGCTTTTATTCTCTGTTTGCTGCATTTCCATTAAGATGTATAAGTAATAGCTGAGCCTGAAAGCAGATCTGCTAGCCCTGTGGTGATCTGATTCTGTCAATTTAAGTGTTATTCCTCAGCATATTATTACTACTTTTAGTCTGCCGTGGATAGTGTTTCCTGCAGACCTGGAAGCCATTTAATTAAAATCTTTTAATTACATAATCTCATAAACTTCAGAAATCTGTGTATCTATCACTGCTTAAATAACATTTGAATGACAGACCTGATCACCACGGTTCTACTGAGCAGCATTTTCAGTAAAGTTAAATTATAGTTTTGGAAAATACCTCCTAGATCATCTAGTCCTGCTCTAGCCAGGTGCTGGTTTGTTTTTTATAATATATAACAATTTTACTTTTAAATGTGTTTTAACTACTTGTCTGAAATTGTCACAGATGCCCCTTTTCTAACACACATGGGAAACTTCCTCTTGCTTCTCCAGCAAAAATTCCTCTTTTCCTCTGGAGTCTGTATAGCACCGCAGCTCAATCCATGATCCTCAGACATACATACGTGTATATATATGTGTGTGTATGTATATATCCGTGTGTATATATATATATATGTACACATATATATGTATGTAGCAGTGTAAGGAAGGGGAAGAACGGAGCATCTAATTCCACTTCCCCGTAATTCCTTGCTGCAGCGGGGCTGGGAATGAGCTGCACAAAGCACTGATCCAGCTGTCTGAAGAGAGAAAAGGGCATCATGCTGCATCCAGAAGAAAAGAACTAACTTTATAGTAGTGAGGGAGCGAGTCAAAAATTACAACCTTTTCCAAGAATTACAACCTTTTCAGGTTGCCCAAAAAACAAACAGGAAGCAGCTGCTAAAATACCCTGGGCAATAATCTCTGGACAAAAGCAAATATGAATTTACTTGAGATTTAACATTTAAATGCATTGCTTGATCATGCAAATTGATCGTATCTCCTTCGTGGAGTTTTGCCAACAAATTGGACCCCGTCAGTTAAGTGCTTTGGAGTTAAGCTCCTATGTTAGTTCTTCGTCTCCAGCGTACTTAAATGAATCTTCTGCTGGAAGGTAAAGTGATGTTTTATCAGATTTGGAAAAATAAAGGAAGGATGATAAATCACAGTAGTGCACAGGGGTCTGTGTCTCTCAGGATTGCTATATGAGAGCTTGAGTCCACACTGCAGACTCAAGTGCAGTCCTGAGAACTTTAGTTCTCTCAGTCCTTCCTGGGTTGTAGCTTCAATTCAGACAACAAACTAAACCCTTGTCGGAATACTTCAAAATGCAGTTGAATGGAATATCAAATGGAAAATGGCAGATTCTAAGAAGTACCATACTTTACATAGGAGAACTTCTCACCTTATTTTTAAATCCAGTATTCCAATAAAAAAACAGTAATTAATATAAAACTGCCAATTTTTGTGGGTTTGTTTTCAGTTCAATTTTATTTAATGTAGTCTTTTTAGCATAGACACAAAAATTATATTCTAGGGAAAAAAAGAAAGAGTGTTTTTGTTAGAGAATGCCAATTAGACAGTTTTCTTCTGATATTATAAAGATTTGCTAATTTATTACTAGGCTATTACCTGGGTCATTGGAAAAGAATGTTCTTCCATATAGATTTGCATTCCTATTTTGTTCTCTTCATTCTCCTGACTTAAGTTTTAATTATACAGAGCAGAGGCTCAAAATATGTTGTGTTTTCTGCAAATCTTAGCAAGTCTGTCTAACATTAGATTTCTTTTCGGGTGCTTCCCTGCAGTACTCCTAAAAAAACTACACAGGTTTTACCAACACTATTTTTTGCCAACACTATTTTTTGCTGTTTTTTTTTCACTATTTTTCAAATCAGTTTGAATTGAATTAAATTTAAATGACTGGTCTATCCAGGAGATGGCAATTACATATCAGAAATGGCAAATTAATTATTTCCCATATTCCTATTATTAAGAAATGTCATTTCCTTCAGCTAATGCCTCTTCAGGCAAACAGGAAAAATCAACTTCTGCTTCTTTCATAGGAACAGCTGAGTTCAAGTGAAATAAATCATCAGTATGAAGATGTTTTCACAATTTTTTTCTCAACATCAAAGTAATCAAATACCACTAAAACTAGTGATATTTTTCCCAGACAAAACTATCTTTCTATAATGCTTCTCTGGATCTTCTGCAAACGTACTGATATACAGCATATAGCACAGTATAGTGGAATCTATAGATGAAAATGTAATTGTTGTTCTTACTGCTACCGCCCTTCTGAAAATTACCTCTCTGCCCTTTTTCTCCTAACAGAGGATGAGCAAAGGGAGAAGTCCGTGTCCCATCACACTGTTCAGCAGCTTATCGTGGAGAAGGAACAAGCTTTAGCAGATCTGAACTCAGTGGAGAAATCCCTGGCAGATCTTTTCAGGAGATACGAGAAAATGAAAGAAGTGTTGGAGGGGTTTCGGAAGGTGAGTCATTTTAAAGTCCCCCTCCTTGAAAAGCAAAGCACAACAGGTTTATGTGGCAGAAAAACCATATTTCTAGTTACAAGTTTGACTTAGTAGATTAGGCATGATGTGACGGGGAGGGAGAGCATTAGTGTATATTAGTGCTTATTTTAGGAATAGATCTGAAAAGCTTAAGATTTTGTACAAGAGTAACTTGCTCCTGTGTATGACACTGCAGTTCCAATAGATGCCACGTGACTGGAAGACTTTCAGACTGAGACTGTAAATGCAAAATGTAATGTAATCCTTGGGCAAATTCCACCCAGATATCCAATGCAAAAGGAAGTATCGTGGAGTTGTTTGCATTGTACAGTGTTGCTTCAGATAGCCTCTGTGTGCACATGTCTGTGTAAGGCTGCTCCCTTGAAAGCGGTTGAGTGCAACTCCCACGAGTGGGTGCTTGCCACGCACTTCAGTCTCCTGGATTAAATTTAATTAAATTTAATGCAATCTTTTCATTTAAGAATGAAGAAGTGTTAAAGAAATGCGCACAAGAGTATTTATCACGAGTAAAGAAAGAAGAACAGAGGTATCAAGCTCTCAAAATTCACGCGGAAGAAAAACTGGACAGGTAATTAACGCATATACACATCTTTTATTGAAGAGTTTGTGCTGTGGGATGGTTCTTGAAGCTGGGCCTTGCATCCCACTGCTTTGCTGTTGCCCCTTGCTGTATTAATGCCCTTAGGCCAACCAGCAGAACAGGCTGTGTAGGTGCTTTATGGCTGTTTCACTGCAGAATCAGTCATCCTCCTCTAATACCAGCTCTCTAAGCCAGATCAGCAACTGCATGCTGGTGGTGAGGAATAGCAGCACGGAAGAAGTGCCAGCTCTGCCTGGATAGTCGCTCCTGAAGCCACCGTAAGGAGTGAACATCTGATCGTGGCTTGAGACGGGCAGCTCTGGTTGCCCCTCTTTTTTAATGCTTCTGTGTAATGCCCTAGCAAACACTTCTGGGGAACAACGTTTGGGACTCGTGTTACTGTCCCCTTGGCCCAAGAGACATCTCCATAACTTCACTGAGATGGGTCCTAAAATGAAGCGCTACTTGGAGCCAAGTCCCNTTTGGGACTCGTGTTACTGTCCCCTTGGCGCAAGAGACATCTCCATAACTTCACTGAGATGGGTCCATGCCTAAAATGAAGTGCTACTTGGATCCAAGTCCCAGCTGTGGGTCTAGTCTGTAGAACTTGGAAGACAAGTTTAGAAACTCCCATCGCAAGGATCATTTAGCTAGAATTGTAACTCCAGCACAGATGTCTCAGAAGCAGGGGGGAACGGTGCAGACCTTGAGATTCTGCAGCATCTACTGCGAAAGGCCAGAGAAGGCTCTCCTGTGGAGAACCTGACAGGAGATAAATCTGTGGGGGTTTTATTTGGTTTTGTTCTTCTAGAGCCAACGCTGAAATTGCACAAGTGAGAGGCAAGGCTCAGCAGGAGCAGGCCGCGTACCAGGCCAGCCTCCGCAAGGAGCAGCTCAAGGTGGACGCGTTGGAAAGGACACTGGAACAAAAGGTAACGTATCCCTCGATTCCCTGGGAGAGCGCGGGCAGGGAGGGCAGGAGCTGGGAGCTACCACCATTCCTGTTGTGTTCCGCACTAGAGCATGTAGTTTAGCTGTGGACACAGTCAGCGATTTACAGCAATTTAGTCCTCATTGAAGTCTCTCCCTTCACACAATTCCAAATCCATCTGGTTTCTAACGCTCTAAAGGTCAGCACATGGCACATTGGGATTCTTGTTAGGTCAAGCTCAGTGTACCCTTGGGTACCTAAATGAGTACCCAACATTCATTCCCTTCAGTTTTTAGGTTTAAGATCACTTTCTTCAGCTTATGCGTTTAACTATAAGTCCAGTGTTTAAATGCAACCGCTTTCATTATAGACCTCCTGTAGCTCAGCAAAGCAACTTACCTCCACTGTGATGCAGCTGGTTCTCACTTTGAGCCCTTAGGAAAGAGAAGGGAAATAATGCTGTAAAACAGCAGCCCAGAAGCGTATTTACACCATGTAGAAGTATAATGTGCTAAGGACAACTTCTGTAAAGCAGAACTTCTGTTCTTACACAGAAGTAATAGGAAATCTCTGTGGAAATCAGCGTATTTTTGAATACCTTATGCAAAATACAGCTATGTATGCAGATATATATGTTGATTTGAGATTTTTTGTCACTTCTAACTTCCTTTTGTTCTTAATATTGGTGAAAACATAGTTCTCCCGCATTTCTTACGAATGAATCTCTCACTGGATTTGTTTTTAAAAGACTCATCTCAGTGCAGAAATATTTTGTCATAATACTTAATATTTCCTTTTATTTTCCAGAATAAAGAGATTGAAGAATTAACAAAGATTTGTGATGAACTGATTGCCAAAATGGGGAAAAGCTAACTTTTAACCAAATTTCTGGACTTCGATATTGAGTGCAATATGACCATTGGCACACTGATGTCCATACATTTATGTGGACAGGTTATATTTTCACTTTTTCGTATGCACTACTGTATTTTCTTTCTAAATAAAGTTGATTTAATTGTATGCAGTACTAAGATGACTATCAAAATTTCTTGCTATTGTTTGCATTTTCATAGTATAATTCATAGCAAGTTGATCTCAAAATTCCTGTATCAGGGAGATTGTCAAGTTCTCTAATAAATTACGAGTTGCTGATCCTAGCCTTCCCTTTGTACATGAGTTCCCATGTTGGATGTCTTTTGGATTTAATATAAACATGTATTACTTGCATGGGGACTCTTGCCTTAAGGAGTGTAAACTTTATCTGCATTTGCCGATTTGTAAAATAAAACTAAAAATGAAAAAAATTAAAATGCATGTCATTTAAAGGAAATTCTCTATTGTAAATAAAATTTTTCGTTGAAACTTGGAGATGAGTATGACTATATTTTACTTACTTCACTTGATTACTTATGTGAGAACCAAATATAGCACCTTATTAAGGAACTCCTTCAGTGCTAGCACTTTGTTTCACTGAGTAGTGTCTCTGCGTGTTGATGGCACTGGGGCACTCTGCTAGGGCTTACTGATAAAAACCAACTACTTATATGCATATACATACAGAAATATATATGTATATGTGCGCTAGATTGGGACCATTCGGCTGTCAAGCGTAGGCTTAATCCTACAAAATGTTTAATGCTCTGACCCTGATCCAGCAAATCGCTTGGGCAAATGCCACGAACTCTGCGTGAGCTGCAAAATGACCCTAGATGGTGGGACGGCGGGTTTTTTGAGCCCATCCACGGCTGATATGTGCATACATTTTCCTCTCCTGCTACACGAAGAATTTACCTGCAGGGTTTGTGGAGAAGAAGTGCATGTGGTTAGAAGTACAAACAGAATAAGCTAGATAAGTAGCATTTTCGCACACCTCTTTATCCCATAAGTCATCCTCTGCAGAGGATTAGGTTTGTAAGATAAGCGTTAAGGCTTTAATAGCAAACAAACTGCTTTCATTGCCTAATGGTGCATCTCTTGTATCTGCATGATGAGGACCGTCTTCAGCCTCGTCCTCGTCAGCTCCCTTTTTGTAATCAAAAGTAAGTCAACTTCCTTTCTATCTTTCTTCTTTTTTATTTATTTTTTTTCCTCCATGGTTTCCTACCTTATTTGTGAGCTCCAACTCTTTGCTGTGTTTGGGCTTTTCTCCTGTGTTTGTTTTCAGTTTTTCTATGTGGTTAGCAGTGCAGAACTTTACATCCGCTATATAATGTAAAATATAAATATTTATTCTAGCAGTTCTAAATGCACCCCTAAGGAAAATGGTTGTGTCTTTTGCTTTGCAATATCTAAGTATGATATTTTAAATATGTTTTAAATTCATAACTACTTTTACAATACCTTGTAATTTAATTAGGGGTGAACTCTGAGGGGTAAAAAAAAAGGATCAGGTTATGATTGAAATGTTTAAAGAAAAGCAAAACTCTTAAGATGTGCTGTCATCGCCTTATGATTGACTTGATACTTTAAGAGAAAAGTAAACACAACTCACAGTGATTTTAAGTATTAATATTTTAAGTATTTGCAGTATACTTGGTATTTTGCACCAAAGAATGCTGAAAGGGAAAAGATGGTAATACTTTAACTGCTCTGAAAATGCTACAAGAAGTGTAAATGCAGGTACGGAATATCAGTTGCTTGTAGATTATTTTAAATGCAATTACACTTTGTAAATTTTGCATGTTCTTCAAACAAAATTAGATGCACAGCTGTTATTTAATTTTTTTTAAAAACTTTACTATTATAAAATGTCATTTTTCTTCCTGGCAGGTGAAGCACTGCAGTGTTACACTTGTGTAGGCTCTAGTGATGAAGACTGCAACAGACAGGGAACTCAGCAGTGTCCAGGGCACTCGGATGCATGTGCAGTGATAAGAGGACAAGCAAGTGAGTAGCCACAAACACTTCAGACTCATTAAATAATAGAAATAAATAACCAATATTGGAATAAGAGGGTGGTCAGATGATGAGGGAGAAAAAAAAAGACAAATGTTTCTGTCAATAAAAAAATCTTTGTAATAAATCTCAATTCCTAATTTAAATAGATTGGCAGCAATCGAGTTTGATTTTTTTTAAATTACCATGATGAGGAGCTACATCTAAGCTACATGCAAGCTATAAAAGAATATCTTACGTATTGGCCACTTCTTATGTAGATTTATCATTTTTAAATTAAATCTCCCATCTTGAAATTAAGAAAGAAAAGAACCTAATGAGATATTGTACTTGAGGAGGTTCCAAAATACTTAAGGTGCTTCAGTTGTATCAAAGATAAATTACAACTGTTGAAACTTAAGAGGGAGCCTGAGAATGTGCTATAATTTGGTGTGATTGTACGCATTGGTCTGCAAGAATCACAAAACTGTTCTTGACAACGGGAAGGTCAGATTCGTGATGTTAAAAGCCAGATAAGAGTAAGTGAAACTGAGCATCCTGCTATGTTTGGGTTGCATGTGGCTCTGTTTCAGGTGGCATTATGAAGTCCTGTTCGTTCAGGTCGTTTTGTGAGCGGGCGAGGAGGGACGGATCCAGAGCGCCCGGCGTGAGCGTTCACTGCTGCTACTCCAACAACTGCAACGCAAAGAGCCTGGGCGCGCGAGTCACCACGTCCACGAGCTGCTTATTGCTTCTCATCCTAACACTGCTCTGGCACTCGCTGTTCAAGCTGACATGAAAAAAAGAATAATACCATAAAGCAACAAGTCTGCCTTTTTTTAAAAAAAAAAAATGTATTTTCTACCCATTTTACAATGTATACCATATTTTTTCAGTAGAAAAAAGCAGTAGGCAGACTGGACAGATGTTACGGTAAAAATTGTTGCATTTGTTAAAGAACAGACGTCTTGACCTATATTTAAGCATATATCCTCTACCTATTTATCCTAAAGGTTTATTGTTATATTATGTAACATTTTTCTATGGCTTGGATAATATATGCAAAGAGAAGGAGACATCTTAGCTGTAAGCAGTAGCCTTGTGATGTGGTAAAGGACCAGTATCTTTCAAAACCTGCTTACTATTGGCTTATGTTTAAAAGAAAATTAAAATTTTCAAGCACAAAGTGACTGAAAACTCTAGCAAGCCATGATACAGTTAATCTTTCAGGAAGCATTTACACACTGGACAAAGACAGAAAATTTGAAATAAATTCAGTTTGTAATTAGTAATATAAATTACCGAAGAGGTGGCCATTAAGAGAACAATACATGAAAATGTTATGTATATTTCCTGAAATTCCTATATTGATGGGAAGGAAAAAGGGAAGCTTGGAAGCGGTTTGAGTTGGTAAGCTCCCTTTTCAGAGTGCACAACTTCTATCCCTACTGCTAATTTTGAGAACAAGATGAGTGATCCTGGTGTTGTCATCAAGTTACATCTTGAGCAATAACATTTTTTAATCCAAATTGTTCTTGCAGTTTCAACTATGTGGGTCATTCTTCACTGTCTAAACCTGTTTTTTTGAGAGTAGAACATAAAGTCTCACTCCTTTCACAGTGACATAAGTGGAGGAGCTGATCTGTGATGATTTATATATCCTTTAAGTTTTTCAAAATAATGATATTATTTGAGGATCCTTCATGATATAGAGAACTATGTCAACATAACAATCACATTCATTGCAGTCTTATCAAATGAGCATTCAAGAATGGGCCATGTCACAGAAGATGCTGCATGTCACTAGTAGCGGGTATTATTTTGACATGGCTTAAATCAGCTAGGCAGGACACAACACACAGTGTGACAGCAACAAGCAGGTTATTGGGTCTGTGATACTGCAAAGCAGGGCTAGAAAGGTAGCAGTAGGTGGTACCTCTATTGATGTGTAAGAGGCACTACAGATATACCAATATTCAGATTTTTGATATCCAGCAGTGATGATCTGGTCTGATCTCCAATACACACAACATGGAACTGTGCAAAGTTGTAATTTTAGCTGCTCACTTGGGAAAGGATTCTTCAAGTTTATGGAACTCACAAAATATGTAGCAAAATAGATTTTTACTAGCTTTCCATTGTAGCTTTTTCATTCTTCCTTTGAAAAGTCAAGAGTTCATACAGTGTGTCTTAGGATTCTGCACACATTTACACAATTTTTCAAGAAGTTTGCAACCTCTAGGAGCTGCTTTAAGTGAAGTCACTGAAACTTCCAGGTCTAGTATATCCCTCACCTGCCTTTTAGTTATTGCCTGTCACACCGACCAGACCGTCCCACTGCTTTCTTGTGCTGTTTCCTCTGTCTGCATCCTCTCATCATCTCTGTAGTTTGTGAGTGCTTCAGACTGGGCCTGTCCTTCTGGGTTCTTTTTCCATGGGCTCACAAACAGTGGGGGTCTGGTTTGTGACTAGGCGCTAGGCACATGCATAAAGCTGTTAAATAAGACTGATAATGCAAAGAGATCTTGGCTGAGAATATAAATTTAGACTTAGATATCTCTTATATGTAAAAAATAAAAAGACTTATCTGATAAATATTTTTCATTTTCAGTCTAAATCAGTTCCTTCGAGCTACGCTAAGCATGTATGGATTGAATCTTCTTTTCTGATTGCATTGTAATGACAAATCCGTATTATATGTAATATCTGTATATGCTCTGTGCATTTTCTTAATGAGAAGTTAAAATCTATGCGATGCCTGACCATGTCTGTTGATAAACAAAGTTGCATCTTTTTTTAGGGATTTCCAGTTGTATGTGGCAGCCTGTTTCCCAGCAGAAATCCAAGCTTTCTCCATAGGTTGTGTTAACTTGATAAATAAAGCAAAGCATGATGATAGTTTTATTCCTGTGAAATTTCTGTGATAAAATAAGAAGGTAAAGGTCTATCCCCTTGATAAGCACGACCTGTCATTCCTGACTACAGCCAATACTTGGATCCTTTAGATAACACCCACCCCTTTCATTTGATTCTGCTATTCAGCCCTTACGGATCTGTATTTTTCTTCTTATGGTTCTGGCACTTGCCATTCCTCGTTATGAACCTGAGGTGTTCAGGCATGTATGTATCTAGAAGTGATAAACTTTATGGACTGATAAGGTATATTTCACAATGATTCTTGGCATAAACGTCAACTGGGAGCTGAGCACAGGAACGAGTGGAACAAAACAGAACATTTTAAAAACTGCTTGAAAAAAAAAATCTCCTTTGAAAATACAGGAAGTATTTTAAGTTGTCATTAACAGCCTATGCAGAGCTATTCCTCATTATATATTATTGTCTTTTGTTTCATTTTGTGTGGTCTGAGAGCCCATGTGGTTGTTTCTGGCCCAGTGCTGGAGTTTTTAATCTTCCTTAACGCTGACAGACCGTTGAGACACAGTGAGCAGGGACTGGGACTGGGCTGGATTCTGCTGCTACTGGAATTCCGAGAACGCATTTCCAGCCTCTTGTATCTGATGGATCGCTTGGGTAAGTACTGGGTTCTCAGAGGGGAATCGGTAACTGTGGAGATTTGAGAGCTTGCAAAACTGAGAGAATTATTACCTAGATGCTGGCTGTATAATTTAATCAAAAAATATAAACTGCACTGGTCTGTGTCACAGACCACTTTCTTGCTAACTGCTTATGTGAAATGTTCATTTTGTGGCTCTGTTCAGTAGACATTAAACAAAGAACAGCCTTGTAACTTCGATTCTCGTATCCTTATGAGCAATGAAACCTTGGTGTCAAATGTTTTGTTGTGAAAATGTTTGCAAAATTTTGTAGTTTCTGAACCTTACAGATGTTTAGGACATGGCAAGGAGCTGTGATGTGTAAGAGGCAAGAGGAGCAAGGAGTTCAAGGTTATCACATTGCATACACATAGGCTTCCCCTTATCATACAAGAACATTAGTTTATGAGGTATTTTGTAAATTTATGGCGTGCTTAGAATATTTACTCCTAACAGAGTGGGGAAAAAATGTTATCTCAAGTGGTTTCTGTGCCCAAACAGCATAGCTAGAAATTCATCTTGTTGGTGGTATGTTTGCAAGTGAATTTTATTAGTATCTGAACAAAATAGTGGGAAAGTTCATGTGCAATTCGGTTCAGAAAGAATTAAAGGATATTTATGTGGTTTTGTGGAAAGCAAGTCTTGTCCAAAAAAAAAGCATTTCAGGTTAGATTTTTGTCAAGAGAGGTAAATACCTAATTTTGCAACTTATTTCAAATAACTTTCAGTGATAACAAACTCACAGAGTTCCAGAACCAGAAGAGTGGGCGCCTGCAGGAAATACGATTCCTGGTAGAAAATCCTTGTCAAATTGTTTCTGGGCTACAGGATGTCTTCCATCTTCCTCCTGAAGAGCTACATGACGCAGTGAGTGTCACAAGAACTCGGTGCTCAGCTTTCTGCATCAAGATGGTTTATGTTTCCATAGGGACCCGTTTCTAAGGGAGACAGAAGAAAGGAAAATTAAAGCAGAGGAATGAGGGCAGGAGGAGGTGCTGAGCATGTTGTAGCCAGCCAGCACTGCACTTGCTACCAGACATCTGGAAAAAAGCACACTATTCCTAACATTGCTTGTCATACCCCATACGCATGTTGTTTTTTCTAGCAAACAAATATTCCCCCAACTTATATCCCCAATGTTTTTTTTTTTAAAACTACTGTTAGCTGCTAACTCAAGGGACTTGTAAGTATAATGTTTGAAAGGAGATTTCTTGCTTTAAGAATTTTTTTTCTCTAAAAGACTTCCTGCCCTTCCCGTCTCACAGAAATGTTTTCCCTTGTTTATTTTAAATACTAAAGGGTGGTTTTTGAACACCAACAGTGTCTTGGCTGTGAAATTAAAACTAGTGGTCAAATGCAGTCAGTAATTCCTACTGCTTTAATTAGAGACATCTGTAACCTCATTTTAAGGATGCCCGTCCCTCTCGGTTTCTGATTTCAATGGTAAAAAGGTCAAAAATATCTGTAAAATTGTCCTTGCAGTTGAGCCCACTGCCTGGAACTTAGACTGCCTCACAGTCTAATTTTGAGCAAAATAACTATGAATTTCTGATACATGGTTTTGTCCCTGTGCTCTTCCTGCCTTCACAGAGCTTTTGATATTTTCCATGTAGTCTCCCAGGGCAACTCGTTCTCAGCCCTTTTGGCAGGTTTTGGAGAACTTTTATCTGCATTAAAGGGAAATATCTATGATATCTATGAATCTGAAGTCCTCATGAGCACATTTCTGTGGACCAAACTATTAATAGCAGAATAATTTCTGCCCTGTTGGGAGTGATGGGTTTGAAGAACCGAGTGTTAGAATGTTCCACATAGTGATGGACAGAAATAAGCCTGAAAGCAACCCAGTTTCATGTGAAGAAATAAGCACCTTGGTGGTCTATTTCAATGAATGTGACACTAGAAAGAGAAATTTGGTTGCCAGGATGAAGAAAATAGCCGAGTGGAGGAGGGAGATTTATCAGAGCACTTTTCCTTTTGCATCATCTGTGCAGGAGATGAAACAGGACGGGCTGTAGCGGGTCCAGCTCCCTCCCCAGGCAGGGAGGAGCTCTCACGAGAGCATCTCATCTCTCTGACTCATCCCTGCTCCCAGCAACTGCTAATTTTAAATAGACTTTGGCCCAACACAGCTCTTCATTCCGAGGCACAGCTGCGGTGTCAGCCCCGGGCCGTGGAGGGGATGTGGGCATGACAAAACCCGCTGCTTCTTTAGGGAACGTTGCTCCAGAAACGACAGCAGTTTTGCAATCAAGCTGCTTTCAGCAGTCGCTGGCGATTTCCTTATGGCTTCAGCCGTGATATTTTGGGAACTGTGCAAGGCAGAGGGGCTTTCGGAGCTGCCTTAGCGAGGCTGCTAGAGGATAACAGCAGGTAGGAGAATAAAAAGAGAGAGCTTTAATTTCACACTTCTTGTCAGTGTTGCAGACAAGGTGCTTTAAAAGCTCCACTTCTCAGTGCTCAGAAAGCAGGATCCTGCTTGGAAATTGAAAATACTCGGCTCATCAGGGCCCCGGCTGTCAAGTTACATAATCCAACCTTGACTTTACCGTGGCTTATGGAAAGCTTTTTATGCTTATCCAAACTTTGGCTCCGGACCGCGCTGACAGCCAGGGCTATTTGGGGCAAATCCCGGTGGCTTCTCCTTCAGCTTGCTGTTGGGAAGGATGAAGAGTGGATTACGAGCCCGGGACTGGGTGTCCAGAGCAAACGGAACATCCTCCCGTCTGGATCTGATCCCTGGGGCGTGATGGGCTTCCATGTCCATCCGAGCACCACAGGAATGTGACCCACGTGCAGTTCTGTTTCTAGGAATGCACAGCAAATCCCAGCTCTTAAAATATTTTTTTTCTTTTTTTTTTCTCTTTTTTTTCTTTGGCGATGTGATCTAGATTTGCCAGAAACTAC
>VWPW01016006.1:0-15314 GCA_013389825.1 Crypturellus undulatus | reverse complement strand
TGCAGCTGAGCCAATATGAGTAATAAGACAAGACTCCATCTATTGCTGCTGTATACAAGCATTATATACTTTTACAATTGCTGCTAAAGCCACACGTCCTTACACTATCGGTTAACTATTCGTACCCCACTATACCATTGGTTAGCTAATTATGTCCCACTACTTATTCTCCGTATCACACTCGGGTGTTTGCACATTCTCAGGATTGCTTTCCCACCTGTTCTTGGATTGTGCTGCAGTTTCTCATGGGACAAAACCCCGAGGGCCTAACTTGTGCTAAGAGCCTAAGTTACTTATGCTAAGGACCTAAAATCCAAGGCCTTGGTTGTTCACACAGAATCCATGTCCCTGATCCTTGCACCATTCTGCAACAGGGGATCAGTCTGTAGAAGCAGCTACAAGTGAGAAGACATTTCACCAGTAATTACTGTGTATGAGGATTTGACTAAATTGTATCAGACTCTAAATTAAGCAGCCTGAGTTGTTGTAAGCCATCTAGGGCCAATTATGCCCATTCCTAGAATAAGCTTTTTAACACTAGAGGATTGAGTTGGTTACACTCTCCCTGCTAATGCGTAATATGAAAAGTATTAAACAATCTTGTTGCTAGGCAGTTGTGAAATGTGAAAGTTCTTGTTCTGAGTGTAATTTGTTAGTCTTCAGAGAGCTCGTACCCAATCCACATTTGTCTTAACTGCATTTTTCATACTGTTTCTCTTTTGACAATAGCATAAGATCCAAAAGAGAAGAGATTATTCCAAATTATTTTTCTTTTTAAACAATAGTGTTTATGCCAAAAAAGGGGGAAGTACAAACATTTATTTTTTCTCCCTTGGGGTGAAGGGGCAGTTGGATCTTGGTTTTGTTTGTTTGCTTGTTTTCTCCAGAAAAGCTGATTTTTTTTTGAAAAGTTCAGTATTCAGTGAACTGCAGCAGTTTTTATAGCTCATTGGTTTACTTTCCCTCTCCTCATTTACCTGTTGTCTTTTTTCTACTGTAAATTTCAATTCCATCATTTTGTCAACTGTGTCTTTTTTTTTTCCTGGAGTTTTGGCTCATGGATTAAAAACACTGTTTCCACAGTACTGTGAAGCAGTTGTTATGTAGCAACCTAGTACTGATTTGCCCTGTTCAGCACAATGGTATCTCTCTGAGCTAACTTCTCTGTGCATGGGCTTGAGCATGGACTTGAGCAATGTGAGAATGTGGCACTGCTGCCTCTGAGCTCAACTGGTGAGAAGAGAAACCTCACTTAGGTGCATGGCTGTGCTTTCTACTGCCTGGATTAGTCCCTTAGCAGGGGTTTGCATCTCAGTTTACCAGGACAATGTTCACAGGCCAAGAGGAGGAGTTGGAAAAGTCGCTGGACTGTAGCAATTGCAAGATAACATGACTTAACTTTCAGCCACCTTAAACTGTAAAGATATAAAAGTATTTGGCTCTCTTAGCACATTTGTTATACAGTAAGGGGTTTGTCGGAGATCATTTTATTCATCAACGACCTGGATGAAGGCACAGAGTGCTCCCTCAGCAAGTTTGCAGATGATACGAAGCTGGGAGGAGTAGCGGATACTCCAGAGGGCTGTGCTGCCATCCAGAGGGACCTGGACAGACTAGACAACTGGGCGGTCAAAAACCTCATGAAATTCAACAAGGCCAAGTGCACGGTCCTGCACCTGGGGAGAAATAACCCCAGACACCAGTACAGGCTGGGGACCGACCTGCTGGAGAGCAGCTCTGCAGAGAAGGACCTGGGCGTCATGGTGGACGACAGGTTGACCATGAGGCAGCAGTGTGCCCTCGTGGCCAAGAAGGCCAGTGGCCTCCTGGGATGCATTAAGAGGAGCATCTCCAGCAGGTCGAGGGAGGTGATCTTACCCCTCTACTCAGCCCTGGTGAGGCCACATCTGGAGTACTGTGTCCAGTTCTGGGCCCCACAGTACAAGAGGGATGTGGAGCTGCTGGAGAGAGTCCAGCGCAGGGCGACTAGGATGATCAGGGGCCTGGAACATCTGCCCTATGAGGAGAGGCTGAGGGAGCTGGGCTTGTTCAGCCTGGAGAAGAGAAGGCTGAGAGGGGACCTCATCAGTGTCTATAAGTGCCTCAAGGGAGGCAGTGAGGAGGATGGGGCTGGCCTCTTTTCACTGGTGGTCACTGACAGAACCAGAGGAAATGGCCACAAACTGAAGCATAAAAAGTTCCACGGGAACTTAAGGAAGAACTTTTTGACAGTGAGGGTGACAGAGCACTGGAACAGGCTGCCCAGAGAGGTTGTGGAGTCTCCTTCTCTGGAGATCTTCAAGACCCACTTGGATGCAGTCCTGTGCCACATGCTCTAGGTGGCCCTGCGTGTGCAGGGGGGTTGGACTAGATGACCTCTAGAGGTCCCTTCCAACCTTAGGCATTCTATGATTCTATGATTTTCAGTCAGGCATGGTAGAAAGATGTTACAGGCACTGAAGAAAGCAGTCTCAAAATGACAAGCAATTGAGAAGGAAACTAATCCAGACTATTCTGAAGACCTGGGCCAGTTCTGTGTAGCCAGATGTCCTACTCTGCAGTGGCTGGTACCACTGGCGGGTACAAGACCCCCTCTCTTGTAACCCTCAGGTTTCTGCTAGTGATGTGCTCAGAAACTGAAGCTGCTGAGCGACAGAGGTGGTATTGACTAAGATGTTGAGGAGGTGAGCTGAGTGTTCAGACAGGGTCTTATCTCAGTGAGCGCCTCTTGGTGCGACGCCAAACTCTGCGAGGAGCAGGCTGAGGAGAAGGGGAGCTCCCTCTTGCTCCCCCTGAGCCTCTCGCCTTTTCCTGAGCTGTTGTCCAGTAAAAATAATAAGCGACCTTGAGGAGACTGGACTTCTGCTTTCTGCTCTGTCCTCTTCTGTAATAAGCTTATTTGGACAGAAACTGCTGAAGCAAGTTAACAACCGTTGTGCAGGATGTTTTTCCTGTTGTTTAGCACAGCATTACTGCATACCAGACTTTGCACTGAACTTGGCCTTTTTAAGGGGAAGGGGGAAAAAGGACATACAAAAAAAAAAAGGATGGGGGGAAGGTGAGGAAAAGCACTTTCTAGCCCTCCCCTTGCCCATGTGGCTCTAAACCAAACCTGCTGCGTTTGATAACCTGTTCTTTAAGTGAACTCTCAAGCTGTTTGCACCCTTACTCCAGCTGCAGCCCAAGTCATGAGCAGGACAGCCTTTAACATGTGGCATTACTCATAGGCAGTGTTAATCATAACCAGACACTTGGTGTTGCTTCCCGAGCACTGGAGGAATCTTGCCACGTGTTGAGAAGGATGAACTAGTGCCTACTGCAGAAAGCGCACATTTAAATGTTACTTGCTGAACAAGTGTACCTTGTGCATCTTAAAAATGAGGCAACACTCAACAAATGGCTATTTTGGGGGGGACAATCTCTGCCACAGAAAGCACAAGAACTGCAAGTGTGAAATGGCAGAATCTTGAAATAGGGGGCTTTAATCAAGCCATACTGCAAAATACTAGGTAAAGTACAGAAATATTTCTGCAGGAGTGTGGGGGTTTTAGCTAGCTCTAATGTACAAATGTGCAATCATCACTCACCCCAGAAGATGGGAGAGGGCTCAGTCTCGAGTCTCCTCAGGCAGCGTCCGGACCCGAGGGGAGGAAAGGGGGATCAGCCCGTTGACTGACCCAGGAGTTAGAATGGTTTCTTCCCCCCGGCTTCTCATCCTTAGTTCACCTTTTATACCTTTCTTTACATGCAAGTGGAGCTTGAGTGACTCTAGTCATACTTAATATTGTTATTGATTGGGGAAAAAGTTTCTTGCTTTCATTTAAAGGTGCAGTCAATCGAAAATCTAGAGCGCATGCTCAGTGAGGCGTGGTCGTACCTCGGAGGCGGGTAACTTTGGGGGTGGAGGTGTGTGTTGGCATTATAATGAGCTTAGAATGAGCAAAGTTCAAGCAAAGTTCATCCAAAAGGAGTGATTTGCCACCCTTGCTGGCTCAGCACCGGACATGTTATTGTATATCTCCCGTTGGACAGCTACTGTGGGGCTTATCAGCGGCCCAGCACAGGGAGTGCAACAGAGTTTGGCTGTGGTGTCTTCACTCCACTCCATCCCCTGTTACTCCCCTTTGCAGCTGTGAGGAGGGCAGATTGTGCTGCCCAGGGACCCGTGGAGGAGCAGAGTCTGTGCGTACCAGCCATCCTGGAAGTGGCAACTGTCTATCATCACCCCAAGCAATCTTCTGGAATGCCAAAACTTCTGTTAGGCCCTAGGTTTTCTCTAAGCTTCCCCTTTTTCAGGCCATTCTTCCACAACAGTGCATGGTGTGTGTGTGGGCACTGCGACCACCGTGCTGCTTCAGGGCAGCCCTGGCTTTTGAAACTGCTGGTGGAGGGTTTCCTGGGAGCTCTGTGTGTTTGTCCTGGTGCCTGAAGCCCTCCCAATAGCCCAAGGTCTGGGGCTAGAGTTGAAGTTCCTAGATGGTGCTGAAAAGATGTACTTGAAATGTTAAGCATAATTTATAACTACTGCATTGTTCATGTTGGTAAATACGGTAGCTGTGTTGCCTCTTTTGGAGACAGAATTAAGTTTCAGAATAAATACAATAATGTACTCCAAATAAATTGCGAATAAAGCAGTAGATAAAGCAACTCAGGTTAGATGGGAAGGTAATTAATAAAGTTATTTTTTGTGATGTCATGGAATAAGTTTATGAATTAACATAAATCATAGGTACACAGGGATTATAGCTCTAATATGGTGGAGGAGGGAGGAAAGTAGGGAGATTTTGTACATCCACTCACTCAGCAGAGTAGTGCAATGGAATTGCTGCCTAAGTGAAGCCTTTCAGCTGGAAAGGATGAAGAATCAAGGAGCTAGTAATGGTGAAACAGAGGAGCAGAGACCCCTGAGGAGCTGCAGTCCAGAGCTTAGCAGTTACAGTTAATTCTGACACTGCTCCACTACAGCCGAGAGACTGGGTTAGACATTGCTAATACTGAAAGTGACTGAAATGGAATATTAAACTAAAAATATCAGCTCTATGTATGGTATGTGTCAGCTTTTACTATCCTCAGCCTGCTAACGTGCTTCAGCTTTCAGAGCAAGACAGACATCCATAGCGGGACTGGCCATTTAAGCAGCTGCCAGCTGTTATTTATGTATCAGAGAGAGGCACTGGGCTGTAGTCAGTGCAGGGCTGAGACAGGCATTTGGTCTCTAAGCTACAAATGGTCAGGTCATTCCTTAGTCCTAAGCAGAGTCCTTTGTCACACTGTTACAAACGCAGTATGTTTTTTTTAATATACTGGATCAACACAGTAATGTTGAATAGTTCTGTATAAAACTCAAACTAGTAGTGAGTGATAGTGACATATTTCCCTGTTTAGCTGTTCAGCTGTTTAGCATTTGAATTTGCAAGAACTTCACCCTTACAGCATTTGTGGGCATAATCACATCTCTGAAAATGAACTTCAACTGTCTCTGACCAGACCTGAGAATATTATGTACATGCTTTTGTATTTGCTGTATTTCATAACTGCTTTTTTTTTTCTTAGCTTTACCTACAGGCCAGAATGAAAGGAGACTGGGCAAGACTTGTACGTCCCACTATACAGTTTGCGCTTGTCGCTACATCCATCTATGTGGGTCTTTCACGTGTTTCTGACTACAAACATCACTGGAGTGATGTTTTGATAGGACTCATTCAGGGAGCAGTGGTAGCTGTGCTCATTGTAAGTAATTCATTAAGAGCTTTTCCAAATGTTGTTTTTATAAGCAGTAACTTGTACCAACAACTTTGTTTCTAATCAAATTCTAAATCTCAAGAATAAAAGCAAGAAAATGAGGCCCAATAAGCCCCAAGGGAGCCTAAGATAAGGACAGCATGGAAGTGCCTGCAGCCAGGTTCTGTAGTCTTAATTGCAGGATTTATATTCTCTATCTGATGGAAAACTAAAATCTTTCACCATTTCTTGGAAATTCCTGTTTGGATGTTAAAAGGGAATTCCTAATAATCTGTGTGTGGCCCCTAGTACTACTGTCGAGTCCTGGGTCACAGGCAGCCATAGACCCTGGTTGTTCTCATGCTCTTGAAGGTGTCAGCAGGGTGTCCTGCTTGACTGATATCAGGGCAAGTGACACACCAAGGAAGAGGAAATTCTGGTTCAGAGACAGGAACTAATTGAGGAACTGATATTGAAGACCTGCTCCGTTACCTAGTCTCAGTTCCTATTATGAAGAATGCAGGGAATGAAGAATGGCAGGGATTAAAGAAACAAGGACATCTTCATTAAGAAAAGTGCAGGGAAGGGTGTTGGCAATTAAAAGCAGTAGCCAATCCCTGAATTCAGCTTAAACCTTTAATAGCCAAGTAGACACCTGGGACAGCAGGTAGCTGGGGAAAAAAGGCTTTTTTTTTGCAAGGACTGAGGCTGGACTTCTTTTCAAAACAGTTAAGAAGTTTCTTATCAAAGTAATGTTCTAATCTTTTTTAGATTTTGCTCTTAGATTTGAGCATGGGATTTATGAGATTTATCTGCCACTATAAAAACATTTGCCAGTTGTTTGTATATTTGCAACTGCAGAATCTTAACACTGATTTGTTTACCTTAGGTTTTATATGTGTCGGACTTCTTCAAAGTGAGAGGATGTATGTTTCAACCAAAGGAAGATTCCCATACGACCCTACATGAGACACCAACAAATGGAAATCACTTCGGTAGCAATCATCAACCATGAAGAAAGGGGCCCCCTCAACACTCTTGCTCTCTGAAAGGAAAACAATTCCAAAAGCCTATGTAATATAAATAAATGGCTTTTAAAGGATTGCTGCTGCTCTTAGATGCTCACTTTACCTGTATATAGTAACATTTACCACCATTATGTATATCTAAACTTTAAATTACAGTTGGTTCAAACTCTTGCTTTTTAAAAAAATAGGCTATTCAAACTGTAAATTTTTATTAAAAATGTGGTAGCACTTATATTACATACTGATGTTTGTACATGCCTTGTTGAAATGGTTACAATTTAAATACACACAATTAAAACCTAAATGTCTTGACTTGAGATGGAAGTGTGGAGCTGATGCCAACTCAATTCAACTGTTTCCTCTGGTAGTAGGGATAGATCCAGTGCAGTTTTTGGAAGACACCTTCAATTACAGGAAAGGCTTGCAGCAAACACAATATCTCTCTTGATCTTTGTAATACCTACCACAAAGAAAAAAGAAATTAGTGTCCAGGAATAACACATAGAACAATCACTTCCATATGCTCTAAGTCCAGTTACAGGCAACTACCATTTTTGTAATGCAGAAACAGTGCTACAGCAGTTGCACAGGAATCATTCTCACCTGTCTTCAGTCACAAACATGGTACATCTGTCACTATGCAGCAAAACAGCAGTACTTATTTAAGGTAAACCTGCTAAGCATGGTGCTCCTTACAGGGAGAACAAGGCTATGCTCTGCCATGGAGTTACCAGAAATCAGAAACAAGTTGTTCTTTCTACTACTATGCTCTTGTATTCAATAATACCTACCCTCTGCAAACTTATTTTCCAGCTCTGTGTTTCCAATGGCTTTTGCAGCTTGGCACATCTGTCACAGCAGCTCTTCCAGCTGCCTCATGCAGCGGATGATGCTCCCTGCAGAGAGGGGGTTGGCTCTGTTGGTGCTGCCGCCCTCGGCCTCCCTCAGGCCGGCAGCGCTCCCCTTGCCGTAGCTTCCGGCATGGCCTCTAAGGCTCTAAATCCCGCCCGTGCAGGAGCCTTCGTGCGCTCTGAGGGAGCTGGGGCTTCCTACAGATGCACCAATCACTCCTGCTAAGTCAGTGCTGCCCCCAAAGCGCCTCCTGTTAAGGCTTTTGTGACCCCACCACATGGTTACAGACACACTAGTGCCTTAAGTGACCATGTGCTCTGCGCATCAAACTGAGCATACACTGTGCAGGGCCTTTCCACAGAACTGCATCACCCTATGCCATGTTTAAGGCAATGGTGCCGGACCCTGGAGGTCTGCCCTGCTTTCCTGCCCTTTGGACCACACGCAGAAAAGGGGCCTGTGGCAAAGAGAAGGGAAGACTCATGCATCAATCCCTGCCACAAACACAGAGCTGCTCCAAGGGGTCCCTCAGACTGGTTCCTCAAGGGAACCAGCACTGCTCAAGCCAAGAACAGGCAAGCTGAGAAGTCCAGGACAAGGCTGCTTGCTTGGTCTTAACCAAAATATAGTAAATGGAAAATATTACTGTCCTTGGGTATTCTGAACAAGCATGAGATGACAGAGCCACTGGCTACTGCTTCCCAATCTGTGTTTACTCCACTTAGGATGACTCTGCAGGAGCTAAAATTATATCAACCAACCCAAGTCATAGTTATTTCACTAGGAGGAATCTGCTCAATGCAAAATCACAGACTGCTCAAATTCCTGGTGGTCACAGAGACCAAGTTTAGGAAGTTCCCAGGTCTATGCAGCACCTTTCAAATTCATGCACTGTACTGTTACAGTGACCTGTCCAAAACAGATTTGGCTGCCACCTCTCAATTCTGACAGCATAAGCAACTTCTAGTTTACCAAGAACTTAGCTGTAAAAACAAAGTGCCAGAGCTGAACTTTTTGAAAAAATAGGAACCCTTTTATACGTGGTATTTATGCTCTAACTACCAAAGATGAGCCTTGCCACCTACCACAATATTAGTATTTCTGAGTTCTATACAAAGGCCTAAAAATTAGATTTTTAAACATCTTTTAAAGCATCTTCTGAAGATTCTAAATCATCAAGTGCAACTACAAATTAAGATACATTAGTAAACAAAACTTTTCCCAATTGGTTTCAGCTACAGATTAAACAGATACTTGAATTAGTCTGAGTTAAGAAAATTATCATCTATTACAAGGCTAAGCAGAACTCAAAACCCACAACATTTCTGTATATGGAATAATTCTCACACCTCCTAAAATGCTAAAAAAATTTAGGAATCCCGGTGCAGTGACAGAAACTCCAGACACGTTTCTTTACAACTAGCAGTCTCGTGCTCAAGTCCACCTCACCTACTAGAGCAGATAGCTTTTCAGTCCCAGTGAGACTCACCTGTATAACTTTGAACACACTCTGCCTGTTGTCGATAGGCCTCAAGTCCTTCGGAATGCACAGCCGGACGCTGCTGATGGCCGAGAGGAGATGCACCAGGACAGGAACAACCTGTGGGAGAGAGTGCAGCGACCGTCAAATAGCTATTGTTGTTTCACTGCAAAGCTCTTCTGGTTTCAATTCATACAGCTCTTAGCAGAAAATGAGGTGGGATGTTGAGCTTTAAAATAAAAACACAGGGAAGACTTAGGGGGGGAAAACTTGCATTCTTTCAGGTTTCCTTTACATCTGGTTCTGTTACAAAGAAAAATGAAAACTGAATACACAAGAACACAGAAACAGAGAAAGCAATACCAGGAAGCAGGAAGAAGTAGGTAATGAGATAAAGTTTAATATAGAAGAGTAAACAGTTCAACCAAATGGCACAATTCTGTATCTGGAGAGGGACTGTCAGTGGGGGGAAAAAAATCCAGTTTTTCTACTGCTTGTAATTCACTGCAGTAAGAGGTAGGCACATGCACCCTCACAGAAGATTTATATCAATTAAGCCTGTACTTAAACATATTCCTTAATTGTATTTCACTGAAATACACTGAACAAAGCACGCAATTGTCCTTCAAGAATACGGAGGGAGACTCCATGTGACTATCTGGCTTTTAGAAGATGAGGATTTCTATTCACTTCTGACAGTTTCTTGCCTGTTTCCCACTGGAACACCTTGTGATCCAAAACAGATAAATTTCTGTCAGAAACATAACTAGAAATGTTAACAATAGGGACCATCAAATGAGCAAATATATATTCATTAACAGCAAAACAACTAAGAAACCATGAAGAATAAGGACAGTATCTCAAGCTTAAAACAGTATTTGTGGAAAACCAAATGGACAAATTGAATAACTTTTTCTGATCTAAAAAAATTTAGTGGTTTGTCTTTATATAGGGTTCCAAATTGAAATTTTCTACCAATGCAAGTGTTTTCACTAAGAATTTAAATTTCCTTTCAGAGTAAGATAGACAGGCAAAACTTCAGAGGCCTGAATGGAAATCAGAGAAGATGGAGGTTCCCAGAGAACAGAAGAAATTCTGAAGAAAGTCAGTATCTAGCAAACAATACTAAAATTCAGCACTCAGAGATTGTCAATCATCTAATTAAATTCTCAAATTTAATAGAAAAGACATAATTTAAATATAATCTAAAAGCCTCAGCACAAGAATCCTATAGGAAAGAGCTTGCAGACACTTGGTTACCTGCAGCCACTGTTGTCTTTCACCTAATGGTTTGAAATATAATCAACAAGAGAGTAAGAAAGTTTCAAAGCACTTTTGATATGTTAACAAATACACAGGGAACATTTTGTTCACAGTTGAAAATGGCTTCTCTGAGGTGAAATTGGAAACTGCTCTGTTGGTGTGTGAAGGAGGAGAAAGAAGCTTTACAATTCCTTCTTTCACCAGAATCTCTAAATGCTTTGGAAACTGACTCTTTTAGAACATATGTACATAATAATCATAATAAAGATTTATAGCAAACCTGCATCTCTCCTTTCTCATCAGGTCTGGCTGGCTTGGCAGCCTCAGTAGCAGAATTTTTCAAACTCTCTTTGCTGCAGTGCAGAAGCACCTCAACTACATACAGTGGGTCCAATTTACCAGAATTAGGCTGTTGGGGGCACAGAGAAACAGGTCCATACCAGTTATTTTAAAATATGAGCAAAAATGGAAAGAAAATCATGGCTTTATTCAATATTAAAGGCATAAAATAAGATGCTGATCTTCAGTGTACCAGCTCAGGTCTTCAGTTTATTTTTAAATCTGCAGAATCACAGGAGTGTTGGTTGAAAGATTCCTCATGCAGAAAAACACACACTAAAAAAAAAAAAATTATGCATTTCTTCACCCCCACCACATAACTTAGTCTAATTGTTGCATCTTTGTCTTTTTTCCTACATTAATGCCTTCTACTAGAACTAAATTACAGGCCCAAAACAGACATCATCTTTTAGATGTGTAAGCTTCTCCTCTGCCCAAACACAAAGGGGAGAGTCTGGCAAAATCCTGTGTTAACAAAGTTCCATTTTATGGGGCAAAATTTTTCATTATACATCTACCACACAAGCCTTTGCTTTCAGGGCAGTGATGTAGCATTGAGCCATCTGACATTTCTAAGAGATTCTCAGTGGTAGCATGTGAAATTTTCATTTGTGTAAAGTAAAATAAACAAAAAAAGCAGAGTTATCCCGCTCTACAAGCTGAATCATTTCTTCAAGGCGTTTAATTACTAGCCAGGAAAAGAAGCTGTTCCTCCAACTTCTATCCAGCATTTGCAGAAAGGGCCCTCAGCAGCCACATCCAAGACCCATTGCTGTTACCTGAGGTAGTATTTGAAAATAAGCTCTGCAAAGCATAATGTTTGCTTGGAAGAAGAGGAGACTAAACTAATAACCACAAATAGATCTTAAAGAAAATAATAAAATTGCAAATATCCAGAAAATTATGAAGGAAAAAAAACTATTAATATAAGCAACTGTATTATATTTTTACATAGCAGGTAGGAGCACAAGTGTCACTAGTATTTACTATTAATATTACTCTGTGTAAGGTTAGGTAAACCAATGGCCTTTAGAAAATACTACTGGGCATTATTTAATCTGGAATTGCTTTTTGAATGTATACTACTATCTTAGTAGGTTTCCTTTTCTTGAACTACAGATTTTAGGTACTAAAAATTAGAACAGGAATATAAAAACAGTCATGTTTTCACATGTAACAGTAAGAGGAGCCCAGAACACACTGAAAACTTGTTAGTGACAGGACTCTAATATCAAGTCTGAATGATCCTTTGATTCATACTGCATCAATTCGTGTGCTTCAAGGATAAGAAATCCTGCCCCTTTTGACAGAATTCTGCATGGTTAGGTAAGTGTATGCCAAGGATTTTTGCATTTGCCCTGAAATATCTGTTACTTGATATGCTTAGAAACCAAACAAGACTAGACAGCTGATCATATCTGTAAAATCAAGAAATGTGGCCCAGATTAGAAATTCAGATTCCCAGATAACTAATGTAAGGTTTTCTCAATACTCTATGGCCATGACACAGCACAGCAAAAATTATGTCTATGTGGTAAACATTATAAATATTTTTGTAAACACTAACATAGCAATGTATAAACATGCAAGCACATAAATGTATATGCTTACTTTATAAACATTATGAATATAATTGACAAAAATAAGGAGGGCCAATCACAGTATCTCATTTTTAATTTCAGTAATTGTTAAAATTTTGAAATTCATTCAATTTGTGTCTAGAATCAGGCATCAGATGAATGTGAACTATAACCAGCACAACAGTAATACCATTGCATTGTAGGCACAGTGTAGTGGGAATATAATTTCTTATTCAAAAACACTTTTCGATTTTGATGCATCCAATGCAGAGTTAGCATGCTGCTTACAATACTGTACAGCATATGGCTAGCAACACTGCTTGAAATAAATCCTTCTCCATACTGTAATCCAGAAGAAAGCAATATTTTCACTTTTGTGAAACACTGCATTTTGAAATTATCCTGGAAAAACACTGAGGATAATTAGCAGTGAACATAAACAACAGTGACTCACACTCCTGCTTTGGCCAACGAGAATGAATCAAGGGAATGTTAAACATGTTTTGACTCTGAGTGTCAATCTTAATTGTTAATGTTAATGTTCCTAACTAGAAAAAGGACTATATTAGAAACTATGGTAAAGGGAAGAAAAATTTAATGATACAGATTGAATTCAGCACCATCTGTGAAAATAAATCTGTTGGAAACTTCTTGCCGGCCCAAGGAATCGGGAGGGGATCACAGACGCAGACTCCATGTGAATTAGCTCCTGATCCGTGAATCCTTTATTTAGCCCGAATAGCGTACTTATATACACAAGCAGAAACAAGCTCTCTACACGCGTACAGCTACGATTGGTCACAGGCTACTATCCATGCATTTCTACCGCATTCAGTTGGTCGTGGATAACGGCGTGTATTCACACCATAGGTCTGTGCACCAGTCCTTCTTTCTTACTGACAAGCTTAATCAAGGTTCTGTCTCGCCCAACTTTCTCATGCCTGCTGTTCAAGGACTACTGTTCACATTCCTTTAACTCAGGGAGTATCCGCTATCTTCTTTAAGCTCAGCTCCCTGCAGCCACTTCTCGTGGGAAGGCCTCTGTTCCCTGGATATGTTCCTACATAAATCCAAAGAAACAGTCACAGACTAGTTCTTATAATGAAAGTGGCTGAAGGTTTAGTAGTGATACCTTTTTCGATACTCACTAGTAAACATCAATATAGAAATCTACGTCCCAGGACAAAGACGCACAGGATAGGCATGTTAAAATGGCAAAATAACTACTGTTTTTAGAGGTCATTTGTTTTGTTTCTGCTCGTAGAAACTAAGCTGACCATACTGATATTAAAAGTTGCATAGCTGCAAGTCTACTTCATAATTTTCAGCACTTCTTGTCATTGTTTCCACAGAACTCAGAAGGAAAAGTGCTGCCAGCTGCCAGAATGACTTAACTAGCGAAAGGACTGCTGGAGCCAGGACTATCTTCTTCAAAACAGACCATGATTTCAGAGCAAACACTCAAATCTGAAGGTTTTATACAACACTGAGATGGGCTGATTAGGAAAAATAAAAATATATATGGCTAAAATCTGACACAGAGAGAAGAAATGCCTCCAGTGACACAGAACTTGACAGCTTTACATGAACAGTGGAGGCAAAAGGAGTATCTGTTTTAGTGCTCAAGTAGTTCTATAAAAAGAAAAAGTCTTCCACCTTAAAAGGAAAGAAACAACTTTCAAAAGGAGGACCGAAAAACAAAACAAAACCTCTTTTAATACTGAAACGTCCCCAACTGGCTTCAGTCACCAACAGGTTCGCAGCACCAGCAGAGACTCAGTAACAGAGCAGCCAAAAGCACTAAACTAAAAATTCTGCCATCCATGCCAACCCGCTTCAGCGGCCACCTCAAGTCAGCACCGTTCGACCTGGAAGAAGGAGTGATTTAAAAATAAATGGAAAAGAGAAAAGAGCTACTTCAAAGATTACATAAAGCAGGCGTATTTGAAAGGCAGCACTTAAGCCAGTTGCTGATGTGGTGATTTTCATTTTAAACACATGACCAGCATTTTGCCATATGAAAATAAAATCATATTATGAAGACAAAGCAGTTAAAAATAACCCTGTTTTGGCAAAAAATGTGAATGGTTTCTTTTCCCTCATCTCACACATTTTTCCCTGAGTTTCAGAAATCCCCATATTCTCAGTGCTGTTCTGAAGGCAATACTCCATCTGATATAGTTATGAGAAGCCTTCTTTTTCTGAACACTGAAGCTGTTATTTCTCCAAACCAAATATATGGTAAGGTTGCAGGAGTTATTACACCCTGCAGAAGTCGCTGGCTGTGCAAAAGTGTATTACTCTCTACTGACATCACATAGGCAACCCACAGACCTGCATTTAGTGGGCAGCACCTGCCTGGATTCCTTCTTTCCAATGACCTAACAACAACATATGCAGTATCCATCTGCATTACCATATAGCAAAATACAGTTCTTCTGTATTAAATGCACACAGAATATGACCGGTGTATCATCCCTTCCTGGAAAATAAAGGTGGGCACGATTGCTGGAGAACTGACATAAATAGGAAATAAAGCCACTGTCCAGACTGTAGAAAAGGAAGCCCCATGAAGCAGCCCACAGAAGACCAGGCAAAGGTGTAGGGGCTCAGGACTGCCGTGCAGTTTCCTGAGAAGACAGCCCTGCTCTGGCAACAAACAACAAGCCACTTTGGACCCCACACTTTGACCATGAACTTGCTGTGGTTGGAGAACTACCACCCAAGTACCCCCTTCTACAAGTAACCCTCCCTCCTGACCCTTCAGTGAGGACAGCCCTCGCCCAGATCAACAGGCAGTAGCAACACATTTATTTCTGAGTATTTTCAGAAAAAGAATGGTTTTGCACATATTGTTATCTCTCTATAACAGAAAAGCATGGATACACCAGTTAAAATTCTCAGAAATTAATGACCCACAGGTCATCACCTGGTCCTTCTAACCACTTCTCATCTTCATATGTTTTAAGCCAATCTCTCAGACGACACTCTCAGAAGACACTCTCAGAAGACACACACAGAAGGCCCCATGGGCCCGGGAAGGGATCCCCG
>VWPW01016004.1:0-83169 GCA_013389825.1 Crypturellus undulatus | reverse complement strand
AGGCATTCTATGATTCTATGATTTCCAGAACCTAAACTAGGAACTTGTTCTACAGCTGCAAATCCTATTGCATCGCTCGAAGTTCAAAGGTTACACTACCTTCAGGTTGTGATTTTGTCAGGCAAAAAAACAGGATGAGGACTTCAGGGTATCAGCTTCTTTGAAGAAAAGCCTGGGATACCACACAGAGAAGCAGGATCTGTTTTGGGAGATGCTGTAGAAGAAATCTGAAGTTCTGTAGGTATTAGGCAGATTCTCCAGCTATCTGTCTATAGGTCTAAAGATGGTCTTGTGAGATCCCACATGCACATCTACCTGAACATCTGAATATCTACCATAGACGTGAGTATGTGCAAACTTATGTTCATCATTTACAGATGTTCAATTTTACATGTTGTAATTTTACTTACAAGGTAAATGTACTGAGGGCAGAGTATGTTGTGCATATTCCCAGATATGTGGAAGAGCACAAGTAATTTCATGGACTAGTGGAATTTTGTCAGGCTGAAGCATGAACTGATGAATGAATCAATGACAACCTGCTACATCTTGGGGAGAGACTCTCCTTAATATTGTAAAAGACTTTTTAAAATATGGGTATCTTTACAGTCTCTTTCCCATTCTTCTGACCGTTCCTCACTTTATATTTTTCTCTATGAGGAAGTAGTACAACAGATAACAGAATAACAGAATCACAGAATAGTTGAGGTTGGAAGGGACCTCTAGAGAGCATCTAGTCCAACCCCCCTGCTCCAGCAGGGACATCTGGAGCACATGGCACAGGGTGGCATCCAGGTGGGTTTGGAAGATCTCCAGAGAAGGAGACTCCACAATTTCTCTGGGCAGCCTGTTCCCGGGTTCTATCACACTCACACTAACAAAGCTCTTCCTCACATGGAAATCAAACTTCCTTTGTTTTAATTTATACCCATTACACCTTGTCCTGTCACTGGCCACCACCAAGAAGAGTTTGGCCCCATCCTCTTTACATTCTCCTCTCAGGGACTTGTATATATTGATCAGATCCCCTCTTAATATTCTCTTCTCAAGGCTAAGCAGGCCAGGCTCACTTAGTCTTTCCTCATATGACAAATGCTCCAGTCCCTTAATCATCTTCGTTGCTCTACCCTGGACCCTCTCTAGAAGTTCAATGTCCCTCTTGCACCGGGGAGCCCAGAACTGCACCCAATACTCCAGGTGCGGCCTCACCAAAGTGGAGCAGAGGGGCAGGATCCCCTCCCTCCACCTGCTGGCAACGCTCCTCCTCATGCAGCCAGGATCCCATTGGCCTTCTTGGCCACGAGGGCACATTGCTGCCTCATGGTTAACTTGTTGTCAACCAAGACTCCCAAATCCCTCTCTGTGGAGCCACTTTCCAGCAGGTGAACCCCTAATCTCTACTGGTGCCTGGGGTTATTTCTCCCCAGGTGCAGGACCCTGCACTTGTCCTTGTTGAACCTCATTAGGTTCCTTTCTGCCCACCTCTCCATCCTGTCTAGGTCCCTCTGACTCCCTTGGGAGTGCTGGCCACTCCACCCACTTTGGTGTCATCTGCAAACTCTGTCCCCTCATCCAAGTTATTGATGAACAAGTTGAACAGCACTAGGCCTAGTACTGACCCTTGGGGGACACCACTAGCCACAGGTGTCCAACTAGACTTAGGTCTTCAACCCTGTGCTGTAATATATTTAAGGAATGTCAGTGCACTCTGTTTTTTTTAGTACCTGTTTGTTTTCTTCTGGAAGAGCTTGGCTATGTACATGCAACACATGCTGTTTTGCCTTCATGCATACAAGGGTAGTTTTTGCTACATATAACACTCCCAAGTGTTGAGTTAAAAAAAAAAATCATACATAAAAATATCATACAAATCCACTGTTTCCAGTTCAACAGTATGTGGTTTGCATGAAGAACTGGGGGCAAGCACCTGCCATAGAAACACTACGTACAGACTTTCTCATCGGTTTTGGAGGGCTTGCCAGCCAAATCCCCAGAGTACAGCAAACCAGCAGGGGTGCCAGTGAAGAAGCTAAAGAGCAATAGAGGACACACATTACTGAGTCTATGAGAATGGCCTGAGGGCTCAACTATAAGTGCAGGGAGAGTGGGACTTCACCACATGTCCCAGGAGACCCAGCAGATGCTGCTGAAGATTGGTGGACCTGCTTTGAACCCTTCAAGGCAAGGTGTAAGTGGCACTTATATGTCACGAAGGTAAAATGGAGATGGTTTTGATAAACCCTTTGCAGGCAACTCAGATAAGTTTCATGCAAATCATTCCTTGGCATCCTCATAAATAATTTCCACACATTATACAGCATCTTCACATACTCCATGCCATCTGAACAGAGAGCAGAATCCTGGGGTTGCGCCAACCAGCTGGCGCAGCTGTGGAGACGATGACAAGGATGATGTCTCAGAAACAATGCCAGCCTCTACATTTAGTTAGCACTCCCAGCAGGTGGATTGATTCGCAATAAGGCAACCAGCTCTAAATAATTTACTCGCCTTTTCCTCTGACCTGTGATGCAGCCTTGATAACCCATAAAGCAAAGTAATGGCTTCAACAAGTACAAAAGCAAATCTTGAGCTGCTAAATCAGATGGGGAAGGTGTTATTCATTCCAGCTTCATGAAGCGATATTCATGCTGTAATGAAAGCAATAATAATAAGCCATTGTAGCCAAGAGGACAAGCTAGTCAAGAAAATACTCTATTTCTATCACATTTTGACACTTTTGGAAACATAAATTGGTTATGATTAACTCTAGAAGCATTGCCTTGTCTTTTCCAAAACAGATGAGAGGATTTAGGAATTTATCCAGCAGAAAAGCAGCCAAGGGCTTTACTTCTGCCAGCAAATCCTCCACAAGTTTCTCCACATTGCTCTTAAGCTTGACCTCACCTCTGTTTTTTGTAGTTGTTGTTGTTTTTGTTTTGTTTTGTTTTGTTTTTCCTTGCCAAATACTCTCTAAGTCTGTTAAAATCTGTCTGTTTGCTCCTGGAATATTACAAGTGTCACCTGGGGAGGACCATTATGGCCACCACACTGAGTTCAGCCGTGATATGTAGCAAGGATGTGCCTTGCCTCCAGATCCAACAGGCGAGCATGGGCTTGCTGAGGCAGGCTGCAGCAAGACCTGCTCTACACACCAGGATCTGGGCCACAACTTGGGGCTATTGTAGGATTAAATCCCCTTGCCAGGACTCCTGAAACCAAACAAAGCTTCAAAGAAGCCAGAAGTGCTCCTCAGAGGGAACTCACTACCTTTTTATTTAGTTTTTTTTTTTTTCTCCTGATTAAGTCTAAGCCAACTAACAGTACAATTAAACTAGCAGAAAAAATAGTAGCTCTTACTTCTTTAATCATAATTTGGCAGGACATGAAGAAAAATCCTCCTTCTGGCTCACTCTCAGATTTTTCTCTCTTAAACTTTCTAAATCTTGTACCAGCTTTAAACACAGTCAATGCTGCTTTGGAAGTATTCCTTCTTCAAGAAAATATCATCTGCAATTCTTGTTGCTTAGATGTCCTGCCACTCCTGCTGCCCATCTTCACTTTTCCAGTTTCATTTATTTACGTCTGGCACAACTGAACACACTTTAAGTTTTTGTTCCATGGCTATTAACTACTCTAACATATAATGCAAGTTCTAGATCCTAGCATTTCCTTTGCTGTGTACTGAATAAGCAGTGAAAGTTATTCATAGTTCATCTCTGATAATGTTTCCTTTGCTATGGGAATCAAAGCTCTGAAGAGTTCTGAGAGCTACTCCCTCATTTTTTCTCTGCTGAAATTGGCCTGCTTCAAGTCTGTCAATAACATTTTCTCCAAAGTACTGCTTTTGATACACCATCTCATTTTTCATGACAACTTGTGCTTCTATCTATACATTGCTGGTCATCTTTGTGCTCATAATAATGTGGTCTTTGGGCATTTTCACTATGAATTCTTAACAGCTTTGCAAGTTGGGGAGTATTTTAAAATAGCAAAATGATTCTTTTAAAAAATTTCTAAGAATCAAAGAAATCTGATGTTACCAGTTTTTGCTTTTGCAGTGTTTGTCAGCATTCATGTTTCCCAGGGAAACGCTGCTGTTTTAAGTGCAGAGTTGATAATTTTCTGAAATCTCTGTGTTAAAAAAAGACAACTGATGCTTAAGGAATGCCTATTACGCAACATAAATTAGCTATTTTTGTCCTGAAATACAGCAACTTTACGGTTTCCACTCATGAATTTATTTTTCACCTTTAGAGGGACAACAAGTAGAACCTTATTACCAAGAGGAGCAGCCTTTTCTTGGTGTGACAGATAAAGAATTTAATCGTTTGCCTTGAGGCTTTTTCAAACATTTCTTATTGCTGTGTTGACAATGAAATGTCAAAAAGGTCCTCAAAGCACTGATTGGATTGCTAAGCAAAGACAATAGAAGTAACTATTTTTTAAACAAACATCAAGCATCAACAAACAACAAGCATCCACAAAAGCAAATAAATTTCTCTTATACTGTGAACAGAGTAATTTTTCCAGGGAGACTGTAGGTCAATACAGACGGGGAGACAGGGAATAGGCTTGAAAGCAAAAGGGCCTGATAACCTTGCTCTCTCTCTCATTTCTGATAGAAGAGGACCAGCCCAAATGTCTTTACACCATTATTTGTTTGCTACTGAGAAATACTCTCACTCCTCTCAGCTGAAACAGGTATGTCTGTGAGTTTGGATCTTTCCTCAGCACTGCTTCCTAATCTTTGCTATCCACTGCTCTTTCCATTTCTATCCTATCTCATCAATAAGTATAGATAAAAAGTTTATAAAATATTTCTGAGTTAATGACATACAAGTCATGTATTTTGATACCCAGGAAATAGAATTGAATACCCTACTGACTCGCTGAGATTTACACTGAATAAAGGATAGTTTCCTGGATCCAAATGATCAGATATCCTCTTTCCAGCCATAGGATATCTTTTTTTCCTTCCCTTTTCTCCTCTGGTGTTTGGAAGAAAAGTGAATTTTGCCAGGCTTTCATGTGCATGAATATTTTACCACCTGTATGTTCCAAACTTTTGCAACTAGAAGCTGAAGCTCACAAATATTGAGCCTTATTTTCAGTCCAAGTTGAACTTCCTATTTGAAGTGCATTTCACGTGGTTCTCTCTCAGGTCATTTGGGATGAAAAGCTTCATTTGGAGGCAGAACTGTTTCAAAAGGCACAAGGAAGTGTGATGCGGTATTACTATGCTTGCCTTATTTTTGCATCCTCCCAAGACAGCTGCTACTGGTCAGTGTGAGAAACAGGACATTGGGCTACATGGAGCTTTGGCTTTCATAAGCCTAGTCATCCCTAGGCACTTAGATGGAAAAGCACCATTTAATATATAAATGCCTCGCAAAAAACATCAATGGTATAGTGAAGGCAGTATACCAGGGACAATTCTGTGAGCTCTACAATATTATTTTTCACTACTTCTACGGGGCTTTGGGGAAATCCAAATTCTCAGAGAGTTGTGTCTCTGCCAGCTCTTCTGTTTGGCCTCCTTCCCGTGAGAAGGGGGAATATGGTGCACTCCAGTTATCCATAAATGCACTAAGGTCTGGTGGGAGCCCTGGCCAGCTAATACAAGGAAAGGCTTGGCAGGCTAGGCTCTGTGCTGCTGATGGCCCCCAAAGTGATCATTCAAAACTGAAGAATTCTGCTCCCGAGAAAAAGGCAAAATCCATTTTCACACATTCCAGTTTTCCCAAGGAACTACAAAAACTGTTTTCTTGGCATAATAAATTATTACTCCAAGAGGACTTGTGCAGGTGGTCAGACCTCTGTTAATCAAAGCACACTTGAAGTCTGCAAATGACAGTAACTGCACTTTCCTTCTCATTTCAGAAGGACAAAATACTATTCAGTAGGTTGTGGGAGTGACTGCCCATACCTCAGTGCTCCATAAAAAGATCTTGGCATTAAAGAATCACTAAAGCCACGGCCAGGATGACTATGTCCAGCTGCCCTTTCGTAAATAACCTCTTAAGGCAAAAGGAGAGTTTCAAAAAATCCAGGCATTGCTGAATGGCCGTTACATGGGTGCTTTCTGCATTGTGAGAGTGATGATATAAACTTCAGTCTAAAGCTGAAGATTTATCTATTTCTAAATAATAAAAAAATCTTTTGATAACAGGTAATGTAACACATAGATTCAGGTATATTCCTGCGTAGAGGCAGTTTTCTTTGTGGTACAAAAGCTGGAAAAAGATATGGAAAAAAAAATCTGTTTAACAATCTTAAAATATTCTCTTTTTTCTGCTTTTTTGTCATTCTGATACAAACCTCTGCTAGTTTTTCCACTAACAGTAGTCAGTGCTCAATTAGCTCTTTACTGGCAACACAGATTTGAACCGTACCAGGTTTGGACGAGGGTTGAACAACGCTCACACCACCTCCATGTGCAGGGACTTCCACAAAGCCCAATATCAGCCCTCACTCTCCGTGGTGACTGGCCAGAGAGCCAGTTCCCTGCTCACCAGCCTTGGAGAGCTGGGTTAACCATGACCCTTCCCCAAGGCATCTGAGGTCTACAGGTGAAGAGCGCTGTGCAAGAGGAAGGGGCTGCATCACTACTATGCGCATTACTTTATATTCCTAGCTACTACTGTTTTGAAATTGAAATCTAGGGAATTTCTTCTCTTAATGAAGAGTGAAACATTGCGTGTAGCTCGGCAAGGGAAAATACAAAGTTCCAGAAGAGTCCTCCCTATCAAACTCCTTTTCCAAGATTACCACTGAGAAAGCAGAAGTGATTTGTAAACAGGCATTAATCAAAATAACAGATTTCTCTTAGTGAGGGTAATTAGCTACTCTGCCAGCTTGCAGGCTGTCTGCAGCGGTGATTGGCTGCTAGAAAATTTTCTGTGGCAGACATATGAATGTACATACCCGCACACAGATCCTGACCAGATTATAAATGAGCTTCCCCATGGAAGTTTGCATGCATAAAGGCTGCTTTTAGAAAGAGAAGCGCTCTGTATGAAAGCACTTAGTATGATGTCCTAGTTACATGGGTGGCAATGGGAAGTTTTCTGCTTATTTCTATGGAGCTAGGATTTTACTCTTAATTTTACTTACATATTTATCTCTTCCCAAGCCTGATCTTCAGGGGATTTTGAACATCTGTCAGATTGGAGTGGCAGAAGAAGGCAGGATGCTTTTTACCCAAACAACATATTTTCAACAGAATCCACTAAGATCTAAATAAACCTGAAAACAGATATCCTTGGGCATTCACAGCTGGAACTAGGGCTAGATCTAATTTTTAGGTCCATCTGCTAATAATCTTCATGGGATTACTCTTCCCTCACACATCAGGCTACTTGTAAATGCCTTTACTGGACAAGGACCTCATCTCATTTCATCATAAAGAATAACTTTATGCTTAACCACAACAGCAGAATGCATTTGTTGCAGTTGATTCACAGTCTGAAATGAAAGAACTATGTGAGCATAAGGAAGCAGAAAGAGAACAGAAATAGAAATACTTGCTTTCTGTAGGGCGTGTTCACAAATGCTAATATTTCTGAGAAGCAAGTAGTCATCTGTGTGCTCAGTGTTAAGGTCCAGTAAAGAAATCACATTTCTAGAGATCTGTTTTCTTATGCTGAGAGCACTGTCAGACTCTTTGGGAGTCTGTTTACTAAATTGGCATCTGTTTACTAAATTGGCATCTGAAAAGTGAGGAATTCAAGACCACTAGTCAGCCAGCAGAAATGCTGGTCAATATTCATATATTTGATTTAGGTCCTAATTCTCAAAGCTCCAGATGGCTATATTTTTAGAACTGTTTCAATTTCAGTCCATATTTTCCTCTCCTAATTTCTTGCTTTCCTGCTCTCTTGATCTTACTTTACTGTTAAAGGAGAGATTAACACAGATATAGGTGTTTTTTTATATCACTTCCAAGCAAATGCAGATTACTGACAGTCTTCAGTCACTTCTGCATGTGTCTCTCTTGCTTGTTTTTTCTACTATGCTTGTTTAAATGCTGGAGTGAGCAATGCAAGTAGCTGGAAGAGGAGGTACCTAAAAACACACCCCCTGCCTCCAATGATTGTGTAAGATTACAAGGATGACACATAATGTGTGGAGGTAGATCCTTTTGCAGAGTGAGGATAATTTGAAAAATGCTGTTATTCCCTGCTGATGATATTTTAAAGTGTTTATAAGTAAATGACTCAAAATCTCCACTTGAATATAGAGCCCTTGGTCCTTCTTCCTCTCTTGTAACCAGTCTGTCAGCAGTAGATAGCTGTATGTGAATCAGACAGTGGAGTTAGTTAAGTTCTAAGAGCTCAGTCCTTCAAAATAAAGCTATTCAGGGGTATTAAATCTTTGCAAGATTGAAACCTGACTTGAAAACAGAATGGATAATGGAGTCTGTGTTAGCCAATAATTTCTGCTGGACAGGTTTGAAATAGATCACACTAGAGGAAATAATCTGTGTTAGTATTTTATACAAACTATGAGGTGTTTAAGCTTTCAATTAAGTGGAATAGAGGAAGAATCAAATTAAGTAGAAATGTTATTTAATTCATTAAAATTTTTCTTCAGTGTAAATACATATATATTTTGGATGTTATGTTTACAACAGAAAATATTATAATGAGAAACTCTAGAGTTATCCCCCTACAAAAATAAAATGTTGCATAGCAAACCATAACTTCTTCAGTGTCTCTAAAGCTTGCTAACAGAGGGATTTAAGTGAATCTTCCTGTTGCTATAGATACAGTAAACTTCTTTTTCTGAATCAATATATATATCCCCTATGACAGAAGTAATCCTGAGCAGAAGAGCAGGTTTCTGGGGGTAGATTGGAATCCCTTGAAGGAGCAGCTGTTCCAGAACTGGTGATGCGAGTTTGCAGCATCACGTTGCTTTGGGAGAGATGCCCAGTCTAGCTCTGCCTGAGCCCATTATGTACCAGCCATGCACAGCAGCACCAGTTGCCTTCATTCATTTTTGAACTGTCCTTCCCTGGCTCCTTGAATATCCTTCACTTTCTGCATGGTAGCACAACTTAAACGGAGGATCAGAGAAGCTCTTGCTTTTTCTTTATCTAATCTTCCCTACAGAATAAGGACTGGGGCATTCACAGTGGATTGGTGCCTGTATGCTTGGACCTTCTCAGTACAGGAAGAACCAACCCCAGATCCCGGTTTTCTGCTTCTACCAGCCATAGGGCTGTTCTGTGCAAGTGCTACTATCACTTCTGTCATATTTGCAAGAAAGTGACTTTGTTTCCCATAGAATGGTTTTTAGCACTACACTGGGAGATGAATGGCATTTCAGATGGAGGTCAGCTTAGTATTGTTGAGACAAAATCCAAATGCAGGATCAATATCTTTTATTAGATCACCTCATAGAATTGAAAAAAATATATATATATATAGTTGAAAATAATAAGCAGCCTTTCTGTTCAACCTAGGGAGTATTTATGTCAGTGTGAGACCCCAGTACGGAGTGTGCACTTGCTAGCTATGGGCTTCGGTATTCTTCCTGGGTGCATACCTGTTGTCTTAAAGGTAGGTATATTTATGTGTCTACAAAAATACCTTTATGTACCTACAAAGTGCAGGTAGGCAGGTAAACTTGCTCACATGGACCAGAAAATCTTGAAAACAGAGAGGAAAAATCATGGGAACAACGATCGCTCTGGCCTATAAACGTCTTGTGTGGGAACAGATAAAACTGTATTTTATCAGGAAGTAATAAAGGAGGGATAAAGCTCTGGGGTTTTGCTACTGCTGGCTACCACACTGCTGCTAACAAGTCACATCTGCTGATTGCACTGCCCAGAGCGTCGCCTCCTGCTCTGCCTGCTCCCCCACACCTCCCGTGTGGGCATCCGCAATCAGCTGTGGCCCGCAGCAGTGCTCAGTCCCACAGCCTTCTCTTTCCAGGGCTTTCGATGAGAGCAAAGCAGCTCCAGTGTGTGTGCACAGCCCCACGTGGACACGCTTCAGAGGCAAGAACAGCCCTTCACCATAACTGCCCTGCAGGGCCTTCTATTCACCGTAGGCCGTGGGGACACCTAGGTGACATTACTGCTGCCCTATGGCTTCATGGCCTCTGGAGACCTAACGAACACAGCTCCGGGCTGCACAGGGGCTTGCTGTTAATACATCTGCTTAGTAAAGAATAAGCCGCCTCCAGAGCAAGAAGGGAGGAATGGAAGCGAGGGATGGAGAGCAGAGCGCCCCCGGCCTGGCCGGGCACATGAAGCTGCTGCCTCCTGCTGTCTGGGGACACGTCTGTGCAAAGGGGTGACCTGAGCTCCGGTGACTCCAAGAGGGGCCGGTGGAGTCTCCTTGGTGTTTAGTGGTATCTTGGTATTTATTCCCGTTTTAACTGGGTGTTGCGGCAAAGAGGCTGAGAGATAAGAGCCCTGTGCTCTCGGACAGAGCAGGTGCCTGGGGGCGCAGCAGGAGTCATGCTCGGGGCCACCGGGCACCTTTCGTGGCAAACCAGAGGGGCTGGGATGAACTCCTAACACTGACTCCGCAGCTTTGACCCAACATCCCCAATGCCTCATGCAAAGCAATGTGGTGATGGTAACAGGGAAACGGAAGTATATTTCTCCTGAGGACTCACTCCCTCCTCTGGGAGGGCAGACAGTTTGAAATTAACATTAAGGCCTGCGACAGGTTAATGTCTAAATGTTAGTGCTCAGTGTTGTCATGTCTGTATTTATCAGCAGTTGGGTGCTTGTAGGAGTGACAACGATTCCAGCTGCTTGGATGTGAGACAAGCACTGCTGTCTTACTAGAGAGGTTTGCATATTTTCAATCAGAAAAATAAATAAGAAAAGGAGACTGCGTGTTAGAAGGGCATTAGCAGAGCTTCCCGAACCAAGACTCACCGAAAGCTCGGAGAACATGAAGGACAGTGCAAGGCAAACTTCTGTTGAAATAAAGGAGTTAGAGAACTGCCTTTTGCTGTATTAAATACTATTCCACCTTTAAAAATTAACTCTTCTGTTACTCCCTACACTCCATATCTTTTTCAGTTCTCTTTAGGATAACGTTTCCTGGAAAGATTTGCTTGTGTCATTTCTCTTTATAGCGAGCTAATTGTGGTTGCTTGTAGCCTAATCACATTTTTGTCAGTCTTTTATTGACAATTCTGGCCTGGGACTAATAAAAAGCTCTCCTTCAAAGGAATAGCACACTTTCTTAACACAAACTTTCTTAACACACACATGGCTTTGCAAGCCCGGGGCTCAGGCAATCCCAAACCTGCTCCTTTAGGGGGTGACATTTTTAACAATAGATCTGTGGGACCCCACTGGAAATGATGGGACCTCCCCTGGCAGAACTGAGCGCGTACGAGTCGACCATGTCCGGGCAACGTCCCAGTGCCAGATATTTTGCTTCACATTATTTGCAACCTCTGTAATGGTGCCTTTTCAAAACCATTTTTATTCGGAATCAGGGAAAGCCAGGATAGGAAGATAAAAAAAAACACCATTTGTTCGGGAGAGGAAAAAATCAGCATATCAAAGCCTGAACAGTAGTGCCCTGTTTTCTGAATTGCTGGCTTAGACTCCCCTATTCGAACGAAACCCACAACCCTAATGTTATCACGGCTACATTTTTCCTGCTTTCCTAGTAGCCCAGTTACACTTCCTGCTTACAAATGAAGAGATCAGCAAACATCTGCCCAATGCTTGCGAAGGGAATTCCTTCCAAAATATCAAAAAAACTGAGGCCATTTGCTGGAGTCACTTGAATTGGGCACTGTTCTGTGTATCTGAGGGCTAAATTAGGCTGGAGACAGAGAAACAAGATGTCTTAGGTGGCTTACACGTGGTCTGCATGCGCATTTTCAATTACACACACTCATAAATACACAGGAACCAAAAGGCTGTGCATAGAATAAACCTGACTCCTGGCAAGATATCCCGACTGCCAACTCTGGAGCCTGCTGCTTCCCTGTTAGGTGTATCCTCATGTCACACACAGCAGCAATTTGAACCGAACACCCATGGGAGAAAGGACCTTCTTGTTCTTCCTTCTCTGCAGAGCAGAACTAACCAATGGTTGCTACAAAAGCAATTGTTCATCCTCCTTGCTTGGACACTTCCCAGAAACTGTAGTCATTCATTCTTTTTCTTTAAGTCATATCTGAATACAACTTTAGAAATTGGTGGGAGGAGGCTACTCTGTCTGCCAAAATCTCAAAAATTGCCTGTCCATTAGGCAAGTGATGGATTACCAAGGCAATGGGCAGTTAGATTCCTGGTGGAATAGGTAATCTAGCCGTGAATCACCTTTTCTCCATTGAAATATATTCAAACAAAGTTTTCTTCTATCTGACATCTGTGATTTCTGAAACAACCAGAGGAAAAAAAATAGAGAAAAAAGAAGTCACATGAGAAGAGAAGGAAATTTTAAGAGCTTTCCTTGGATTTTTAGTTGCCAGGGTAACCATTTTACTTGCTAATCAATGCATTTGGCATATTTCTGTTGCTTTGTGATTACTCCTACAGGCAACATTGAAAGGTGCTTGGGGAAAAAGCTGGAGGTGAATAAAATTACAAACTTTGAAAAAGAATATCTTCAAATATGAAAGAAAAGGGAATAACATATCCCTTAAATAATTTAAGGCAGTACCAGACTTTTTCACAAGTACAGGGATAATTTTCCGTAATAGGCTTACAGGATTTGAGGATCCTCTAGACTTGGACTGTATGAGGTTTAGTACAATGACTGCCAAACCAAACAAAACTAGAATTTAGTTATTTCCCGCATTAAATGGGAAATAGCGTTGGGCTAGTTATTTTGTGACAGGCAGTGAAGCACTACCTTTAAGTGAGGAACATCTATGTTTGAAAAGAACGTACCAACCCCACTCCCCAGGCTATTTTAGCAAAATATCTGAGCAACGCTATATATTCAGTTTATTTGTAATAAACCACTGCAAATTCATACCACACAAATTATGAGAGATTTAAGAGTACTCCATATGTTACTCATATTGTGTTTGCTATTCAAGTCTTTCAGAGTGTTTTTGTAAATACAGGTAAGCATTATTCATTTTGCTCTAAAGACTGGCAAAAAGATAACAATATCAGCTTAAAGAAGTAACAGTATTTACTTAAAGCTTTCAAAGCAAGGAAGGACAAGACTTGTTGCTACTCCTATGACTTACTGTTTTGTTGACATTGTCATTGCTCATAAGGGTCTGCAGATACAAGGTGATGTCTGAGCTTGCATATGACTCAGTCTCTCTTTCTCGCCTCCTCCTGTCCTGTTTGTTTTCTTTCCTGGGCTGCTGCATCCCTTGGATAACATCAGATGCCCGTGATAAAGTTGGCCTAGGCTGCGGAGGTTACATTATGCAAAGCCCAGCACTTCTAAAGGAAAACAGTGAGGAAGCTTTAATATGTTCGTCATTTTTGAGAAATTCTTCCTTCTCTCATGTTCTAAATGTTTTTTTATAACTATGAGACATCAAAATGTTAGAGGAACTATTTATTCAGTGCAGCCTTTCTCGAACACAGGATCTTCAAAAGCTTCACAGCACGAGATAAAATTAGAAACTGCTTTAAAGAGCTAGATGCAAAGATGGCAGAATTACACCAGAAAGGACATAAGGGGATACATCAGAATAAAAGAGGATGGAGTTCTTATTAAAATAAATGTCTGTATGGCTGGGCATTTCCCACAGCCATAAGGCAAGGACAAAAAGAAAAAATGTGAAAATATTGTTAGTAAATGTCCTGAGCTATCCACTTTACCTCCATTCATTAAGTTCATAAGACATTATTCCATACCCCATATGAAAAATTCTCTGAAAAATATGCTCTTTTTCTATTGATCTACATTTTCTCTCTCTGAAAAATAATCAAAGGCCTCAGTTGTGAATTTTATGTGGTTGAAAAGTGATGGATGCTGAAGGCCTCTGTCATTGCTCATACTCATGGTAATCAATGATGTGGTGAAGGTTATTTCCCTCCCAGCAAGGTAAATCTGAGATCCCCATGCCAGGTATTTGCATCATCCATGGCAGTTGTCTTCTACATCTTTCATTCTCTGCAAGTAATTATGACTCCTGCTGTTGTTTCGTTGCTGTAATTAATGTCACTTTATGTGGCCATACCTGTGGAATCAGCAGTTCAGGTACCACCTGCCTGAGGCAAAATAACCTGTGGAGCTCCAGGGTGTAATGTCCATGCTTGTTGCCTGTGTTGGAAAAAAGGCAAACTTTGCATTTGTAGATACAACTGTAAAAGCTTTCCACTGCTGCAGGGAAAAGAGGATGTAGCCCCTGGAGCTTCTCCTACTCAGAGATCACCCAAGTGGCCACTCTTAAAGGGAGAAAGGGAAACTGGACAGTGTGGACAGGGCGCATCTCTCCCCAGGAGATTCTCCTGATGCCTAATTTCTCTCCTGTACCACATGCTTGACTGTACTATATATTAATTATTTAAAATAATTTTATTAAAACAGAGTTAGGTTTGAGAATATATACCATCAAATTAAGGTAATAAAGTCTTACAGCGGTATTATAATTATCCCATAAAGAAACATGACAAATCTGATGAATAGAGATGAAACATAAAAGACATTAAATTAGGTTAGAGATAGGGGAAAAGTCTCCATAGAGACTTTACAGGACTCACTTGTGAGATTGTGAGAATTCAAAAAGAAGTTTCACCGCACTGGGAGCTGCAGTGAAGGTGTAAGCGTGGCCTTTGGTTGGGCATAGCTTTTGCAGGCTCCTTCAGCATGTGCTCTCCTTCTCTCCTCTCTTGGAGGAAATGTCATTGCTCACACTTGAGCGCTCTGTTGTCTGTTTCGTAATTGGTTTCAGTTTCAACGATGCCTGTATGATACCTACAAAATGAAAAAATAAAGTGAAATTTGATTAAATGTTATGGAAAGAAAGTTAAGCATGAAACTGAAAGACTTCTTGAGAAAAGCAGGGAGAATAACTATTATAGTGCACTTTCTTTTCCATATTGCACTTAAATTCAGTGGTATTATGATACACTGACTGTAAAGCTGAGAAAATAGCAATATCAAACTCAACCAGACTTCATGGGTTCCAACCTTTTCAAAGGCAGCTTGCAACTGTGAGATGATCCAATTATCCACACAACTGTGAAGCATCCTGGACATACCCAGAAATGTAGGTAAATGTCACCGAACACTTGGGGATTGCTATTAACTTGGAATTACAGTCTGTGTGGGATGGTAGCACTGCGCAGAAGAACCACTAGCAGGATAGGTACGAAAGTAGGCAACTAGATCAAAATAAATCATTCCTCTGTGTGTGTGTGCTTATGTAAACATACACATGTGCTGAAGGAAGGAGCAACGGGTCTGTCTGGATAAGGAGGAACAGGCTAATGCTAGCCAGCTTTGGACATCTTGTTTGGATTGCTCTTAGGTCAGGTTTAGCTGAGCTCAGAAACCAACACATTTGCAGTCACAGTTCAGTGTCCCAAGTGACTTTATGTTAATTCCCCTCTGTTTACTGATTGCTATCCATTCTCTCCCATATTTCTGCCTCTGGTAAGTTTATACCACCATTTTGTTTTATTCCTTGATGCTTTACTAGTAATTTTCAAGATCGGTGTCTTCACAAGACAAGCAGTCCAGTTCTTACCCTGTTCTTTGCAAACGCTCTGCTCGCGCTCCGTCACTGCACATGCAGGCACCTGAGCATAATTTTATTCACTCTTTGATTACTTTTTATCTTCAGAATGAGGTACTCATTAGCCCTGGCCCCCCATCTTATGTGATACACTGCATTGTACTATAATACTTTGTATGATATTGTATGATGCGATGGTTTACAGCATGAGGGGCCTGGTCTTGATTACCCTTCCTATATTGAGTTTCTGGGTTGGTTTGACTTCCCTGATCAAGTGCGCAATGTGACAAAGGGATTATGGCTTTTACTTGTTTGTTCACCATTTATGCTGAGAGGAGAACAAGTTTCGCAATGAGACTTGCCTGGCTTGCTTCAGTCAAGCCGGGCAGAGCCCTTGGTGATGAGGGACGGCTTCTTCCTCCGCTCCATGGGGGATGAAGCTTGCGAAGTCTGAGTTGGGTTGAGCAGGGGCAGACCCTGCAGCAGGGAGCCTGCAATGGCAGTGGAGGCTCCTGAGACGAGCAGGGCAGGCTGAGATGCAGCTAGAGCCCAAAGGTGAAGGGAAGAATGAAGTTCTCCCCAGGAGAGCCCCTGTGCAAAGTTAATTGCAATTAGGAAGTCATTAAAGTTGTCTGGTGAGTAGGACTGAAGGCAAGGACCTACCCTGTCGAAAAGGGGGTTGGGGATGAAAAGATTTGTTTAGAAGTCTTTTTGTTTTAATCTGAGTCAGATGCAGCTGGTTTGGCTTTCCTCTGCTGCAACAACAACTTCACTCAAGCCTGTCTTTTAATGAAACAGAGCTGCAGAGAGAGACAGTTCTCGTGCCCATCAGAAGGAGAAGGTGCGAATAGATCTGCCTCAAAGCTCTGCCTCGTGTAGTGTCATGTCACATTAATTTGAGAAGTCTTTCTTCTTTTTTTTTCTTTCCAAACGTTATTCAAAGCCCTTCTACTATGCTCTGTTTGAACCCAGCAGATGAAATCCAGCCAGGCTTTCACCACAAAAACAGCACTTTGTTCCAGAAAACAGCATCAGTCCTGGCACTGTTTTCTTCTGCCTTTCTTGGTGGTTTGTGCATACATCTAAATTCTTAAGCCATCCTCAGCTCCCTGCTGAGGAGCCTCAAATAGAGAGAAATTCACAGCAAGGATGAAGTTATGTTATTTATTCTGATGTAGACACTGTCTAGGATTCTCTAGATGTCCAGTATTTCTAATGCAATGTGTCATATAATTCTAGGGATACTATCAAAGCAGTTTAATTTTCTTTGGTTATTCATTGACTGGTAAACTTCTTTTTGCTTAGCCCACAGGTAACTCTCAGGCTATACGATCCGGCTATTTTTTCTTCCTTTCTCTTGGGGTTTGAGGCTCCAAACCCATTTATTTTCATATAGTTCAAGTTTTCCTTGGTGTTTTCCTGCTCCTACCTGACATGAGTTGCAATTTGCTTAGTAAGACCCATACTACTCCGTCCTGATCTTCAGTCGCAAATGAAAAGACTACAGATTCTCGGTAGCCAGTTCTCCTGGTTACTTTAGTAATCATTACCTTTGGTGGGAGCTACATTTTATTATTTTACTTCTCCTACCTTGTTGTCACACAAAAACATTTGTGCTGTTTCAGGAATTCTGATTTCTTCTTTTTACTACCTTTTCCTTGATTAAATTTTTGATCCATCTAAGCCTATCCAGACTTCCTGCGCTGCATTTATAGCCACTTCCTTCAGCTGGTCCTCAGAGCTCTGATGAAAGCTTTGTTTCAGACCACGACTGTTCTTATTTGTACACCTTCCAGTGTGAGGTTATTAGAGACATCAATCAAAATACATGTTAAATAAAAAATATCATTCTCCCTGGAGCTAAATGCGGTATAGTTGTTTCTTCTATTGACCACCTTCTACTCTCACTTCAGCCAATTCCATGCGCTTGTTTTTGATCCCTGTTTGTGTAATTCTCTTTCTGCTCAGGTGGCATGTCACAGCGATGCACTAATGAGCTTGCAGTTCAAATAATGTCACATATGCTGCTAATATAAATGCTAAATACATAGGTTTGCATGTGAAGTATGCTAGAAAACGGGCTGGTTTGTGTGAGCAGAATCGGGAATGTGCAGATGGGCCATCCCCAGTCTCTCTCTTTGCTAGGGGACCCCTGCTCCGTTGTAGTACAGCCCGTTATCCCAGCTCACAATGCTGATGATACACTCAAAACTGTTTCATGCATATGTACCTTTTTTTCCCTCTGAATTCATATCCTTGGCTTCTTAGTTTCAGAGGTCACAGTAGCTCATATAACATGATCTTAATTTATAGAATGAAATTTGGCAAACGCTTATACAACCTTAGAATCTCATTGCTTTTTAGGTATTTCCTATATACTGTTTTATAGACTGCCAAGTCCTCAGCCTTGGAATGCAGCTAATGCATGTCCACAGGACACAGTACACTTGAGATCCCCCAGACTTTTCTTATTAATACCACCATGCATTTTCAAGGCAAACCAATTCATTTTCCATCACAGCTGAAAAGCAGAAGGGCTTTGAGTTTCTGATCTGACCCAATTCACAAGTTAGAACAATGGATTTATTTTTGATTTCCCACCTGTCTTCTCATTCTCTTGCAGTAATTTCACCTGGTCTTTCTTGCTCACATGCTACTCTCCAGTCATAGGTTGGTAATATGAACAGAGTAAAAGTCCCCTCTCTTCCACCCTTCCAACTTAAATATTGTGGCTATCTATCATTGGCTGGGTGCTTATTTTCCCTCAAGCTCTTAGATTATTTAAGCCTTCCTTTTCCATTACTTTCAAGTTTTTCCACATAATTCTCACCTCCTGTGTCTGCTAGGATGCTAAATCTGCCTTCTCTTACTTGCTGCATATCATCTTGCGTGAGACAGTATCTCAGCTTCCTCTGTCAAAATCCATTTTTCTTCTCATCTTGACAAATGTACTCTCTGAAGCTCTGCGCCCTCATTTCCTTCAAAGTTCTGCTTCTCATCTGGAACAGGAGCTGGAAACAGGACGGGGGCACCTCCTGCCTCTGGCATTGCTGTCTGTCTCCTGTCACTTGCAGGACCCAGACAGAACACCGCTGTGGCACATGGACCTCATGCTCTTCCCTGCCCTGCCCTGCCCTGCTCCAACCTCCTGATGTCATCTTTTCATCTTGTACAAGTCTGCTTTTCTGCTTGCTACCCTCCTGCACTATAGGTCTTCCCTCTCCAGTTTTCAGGATGAACTGAAAGTCTTCACCATTTTGCACCCGAAGGTACAAAGGTGCTTATTTACCATGCCCGTGCTGCTGAAAGAACCAGGAGAGTGTGCCAGATCTAATTTAACCTAATTTTGTGCATAGTCTCTGCAATAAGGAGATGGCAGATACAGGCCATCAGAGGATATGAAAATTTTATTTCCATATTTTCCCAGATGAAATATTATTCCAATTCCTTTTTTTTTTTAACTGTAGAATGGTCTGGATGAGAATACTTTTTATAATCTACTTTCAAATTACTAAAATTGCACAAGGATAAAAACTCTACTAAGATTTTTTTTTTTTAAAAGCAGAAAAGTATCATAGAGTCTCAGAAATGAACTCCTAAATTTCTGTGTTGCATTCATTACCTCAGTAGGCTCTCAATGGTTTATTATCATTTTAAATTCAATAAAGTCTGCATCCCTCAAAGGGCAGAAAATTTGCATTTTTTTATTGTTTATAAAGCTAATGCAAAATCATTTTATAAGGAATACATTTTCAGTTCTCAGAATTTTTCTATTTTTAGAGTAGTTTTCTGGGAAATAAATGATGGCAAACTGAAAATTTATGTGCTTTGATCATTTAATTTCGTGTTATTATTGTTTGGTTGTTTTCTTTCTCTAGTAAGATAATGACCTGTAGAAATACTGCAACTGTAAGTACATTTAATTTAAGCAATCCTAACACCTATTCTGTATACACTAATTTTAAGTGATTACTGCAAAGATGGTGTTTAGTTTGCTGTGTTGTTAAAATTGTTCCTCCATGGAATATTTCTTGGATTCTGAAATGAAAGTTTTCACTAAGGAATAAAGAGCTCATTCTGAGTTTTATTCAAATTGTTGTTTTTCTTTATTTCCTTACCAATTTCAGTTCTGTTTTGTGCTGTAAAATCAATCTATTATAATTTTAACACTATTTTTAGAAAAAATCTGTAGAAAAATAGTGACTCTATTCTCATTTCAAAAAGATATTAATGCAATTCAGTGAGCCTAATTTATTCAAGATGTATTTATAGGTATTTGGCACATATATAAACTCAATGCCAAGTATAACTTGTGCCAGTGATAGCTCTGTGCTGATCCCACTGATTACAGAGAAGAACTGTTTAGGCTTTGCTAACTGCACTGCAAAAATTTCCCACCAAGTTACAAGAATCAAATTAATTTGATGCAGGCTTAAATCACTGTTTCGTGAGAGATATCTCTTGGTCTGTGGAGAATGGGTTGGTCTGGTCGGCAAGGAAGGATGCACAGAATGACAAATGGTTGAGGTTGGAAGGGACCTCTAGAGATCACCTAGTCCAACCCCCTGCTCCAGCAGGGACACCCAGAGCACGTGGCACAGGGTGACATCCAGGCGGGTTTGAAGGTCTCCAGAGAAGGAGACTCCACAGCCTCTCTGGGCAGCCTGTGCCAGGGCTCTGTCACCCTCACAGGAAAGAAGTTCTTCCTCACATGGAGATGGAACTTCCTGTGTTTCAGCTTGTACCCATTACCCCTTGTCCTGTCACTGGCCACCACCGAGAAGAGTTTCGCCCCATCCTCCCTACATTCACCCCTAAGGTACATTTACATGTTGATCAGATCTCCTCTCAATCTTCTCCAGGCTAAACAGGCCCAGCTCGCTTAGTCTTTCCTCATGCAATAGATGCTCCTGTCCCTTAATAATCTTTGTCGCCCTGCACTTGACCTTCTCTAGAGGTTTCCCGTCGTAGCCCAGAACTGCACTCACTACTCCAGGTGCGGCCTCACCAGAGCTGAGCAGAGGGGCAGGATCCCGTCCCTCGACCTGCTGGCAACGCTCCTCCTCATGCAGGCCGGGATCCCATTGGCCTTCTTGGCTACGAGGGCACATTGCTGCCTCATGGTTAACCTGTTGTCAACCAGGACTCCCAAATCCCTCTCTGTGGAGCCGCTTTCCAGCAGGTCAACCCCTAATCTGTACTGGTGCCTGGGGTTATTCCTGCCCAGGTGCAGGACCCTGCACTTGTCCTTGTTGAACCTCATGAAGTTTGTCTTTGCCCAACTCACTGCACATTCATGCAATTCATGAGGAGGTTCTGCATTTTGGGCAAGTTCAGGCTGACCGTACGGACAGGGCTATCTCCTCTGCCACTGGTGGGACTTCCATCTTACCTCCAGGGTCTGTTCTGGCTTGGGAAAAAGGGCACAACAAAGAGAGAACTTTTCCACCAAAAGTATATATTCCCTCAAAACAAAATTCATCAGATAAATGGTCTGTGAGTACATAAAAAAAAAGGTGTGAGCTAACAGAAGAAAATATCCTTTAGTAAAAGAAATAGCAAGGACCGATGTCCAAAAATGTGCTTGCTCTGCTTTTATAAAGGGTAGAAATAATTTTTCAACAATATTGCAGGGAGGCTGGCAAGCTCTCTCTGCTCGATGAACTCTCCACTGTTTGGTCAGGAGCTTTTGATCGTTCACACGGCAGCATCTGAGGTGATTATACTGGGCGCATCTACTGTGCGTCAAGGGTGACTACCCCAATGGACCTGGGGCCTCATCACAAGTGCTTGGTGTTAGTGTAGTAATAACAAAGAGCACTGAGCTTTGAAAAGATACATATTATGCATTAGCAGTAATGTGGTATACGTGCTCACAGGGAGACTATAGCATTTTTTGAAGTTAGTCCTCCACGGGAAATGCAAAATAATAGAGAAGAAACTTTGCTCAATCTATCAGCACAAACACAATTCTGCAAAAACTCACAGTTCTTGCTAACTGTGAGTAGCTTTGAAAGCCTACAAGACCATCAGACATTTTGCCAATATATTGAGAAACTTGCCATTAAAATTATAACCATATCTCTTTTGCACCTATAAGCTTGTTTTTCTTGTTTGCAAACAGAAAAAAAAAGGTTATGTAAGGTGTAGGAGGATGAGAAGCTAGAAATGTGGGGTTTTTTTTGTTGTTTCTTTGTTTGTTTTTTTAAAAAAAAGGAGTTTGGAAAACTGTTGACAGCTAAAAGCTGTACCCTTCTCTTTACAGGAGAGGACTGAAGAGTATATGAGGAGAAAATACACAGTGAAGGACACGGTTGCTGTGTTACCTGGACAAAACAGAACCTCATCTTTAGAGAAAGATTTATTTTTTAAGCTGGAAAGCCTGCACTCTTCCTGTCTTGTTGCATATGTCTTGGCCCTAGCCCAACACTTCAGCTTCCTCTTGTAATACAATTATCAGAGAGGAAATCAAGTTATCAGTAATTGGTGGTAAAGAAAGTCAGATCCAGGTACCTGAGAAAGGTTTTGCCCTGTTTCTATTTTACTCCTTATTACAGACTGTTCTTTACTTCATTCCCAGCAGCTAAGAGGTGTCACATTTGGAAGATCTACATCACAAAATCAGTAAGGAAGCAGAAAAATTTCAGGATGATTGGATGTCAGATAAGACAAATACCACGATTTTCTTTCAAATTAAAATCTTCCATTGTGAAAGGTCAGTTCAATCCCTCTTTTGGGCTGGCATGCACAGATTTGCCTCTACAAGGAAGAAGTCTATAAGTGGTAGATAACAGTAGGTTTTGATTTATGTTTATCCTGGTAAAAGGAAAAGTTCAGTCCAAATCCTAAAACGGCAAGGTGGTATAACAATGTGGCAGCCAAAGAGTTCCGCAGGACTATCTAAAGAGGTTTGCCCAGGGCAAATTAGGGTTATCTAAGACACATGCAGCCAATATTTATGGACAAGTGTCTTATAAGAGATCTGCTGAATGAAGTACGTGTGCGCACGTGCTTGTGCTTGAGGACTGCGAGAGGCTGTTATCCCATTTCTTGACCATACCAACTGGCAACACCTTAGGCTGATGGAGGTCTCTGCAAATGCCATAGCTGTCTCTGCACTGGCGTGGAAGTAGCCTACTTGCCTGGAATTTGGAACTGTAGCATCCTTTCCGTATGGGATAATGAGAGTACCAGCTCCTAGAGACAGCAGGATTTACAAGGTGACTTGCAAGGGGAGAGGACAGTAAGCCCTGCCTTCAGAACGCTGAATGTTGCTATGAAAGAAAATCTCGTTTACCCGCGTGCAGGACTTGTGTATTTCTGCAAGCTGTGTGTCCAGAATCCTGATGCAAAAAAAAACACGGTGCAAAAAGCAGTTTTTCAGCTCTCAGATGTTTTCTTTTTCTTCTTGTGGCTTAGCTGTTTCTCCTTGCTCCCTATATTTCCTCACCCATCACTTTTGCTCATCACAGAGATTGAACCCCGATGTGTCCAGAAATTAAATATAAAGTCTTCATTCGTTAATGAGGTGAGGTGCTTTTCCTGCTATGAACACGTGGTGTTTCTATGCAAGAACCTTGAACAGCTTCAACACTCTCAAGCTGCAGAGCCGTATTGATTTCTCTGGTTTGTGCTGTGAGGGACTCTTGGCTAAAAAGCAGCAGCTCATCTGGTATGCTTTGTGGACTTTTTTACTGCTTACATCTGCTGCTGAGTAGTTTAAAAAAAGAGTCAATAGCAAGGTTTTTTAATTTGTTTGAAGTAATGTGCAGGTAGCAGCAAGGTTTTTTAGTAACATTGTAAAAATTATTGCAAATAGTCTCAGTGGCAGGCCTGATTCCAAACAGTAGGTCTGTGTGCTTCTGCAGCAGGCAAAGGAGAGAGATGGCCATCAGGCCAACCTTGCTTGGAGCAGAGAGCTCTGCACACTGCGGGTGACCACAGTCCTGTCCCATGATGAGGACGGCAGGGATGGAGCAGAAGCCTGCAAATGCCTGCAAATGCCAAACCAGCTGCTGAAAAAGTGAACCTTGCCTAATGAGCAGGAGGGGTCGTGTGCTCTTGTGCTTTAGGAGGGGTCCTAAAGCTCTTAATCTCTACCTGAGTCTCTTTGCTGCCTGCCTTGCTTATGTGATTTACTGAAGCTGATCAAAATTCTTAATGCTACCTCACAGGAAATCTGGATGCGTCACATAATTTCCATCCCAGGACAGGATAAAGCTCAGCCTTCTCTGAAGTTTTCACAAAGAAATTCAAAAAGGGTGTGACGAAGGAACAAAACAAAACCAAAGAATTTCTGTCCTGGGAGGTGAAGTGGAAATTATTTTTACTCTTTTGAAAGACAAATTGACTATTCCTGCCTGATTGTTGTAAAGCAAAACTCCTAGAGTCCTTCAGATCCTCACAGAAACAAGCAGGGCCATGTTGGTTGGAAGAAACCTTTGGAGGTCTCTAGATCAACATCCCTCTAAAAAGCAGGGTAATCACCAATGTCAAATGAGGTCAATCATGGCTTTGTCTGGAAAATATTGAAAACCTCCAGGGAAGGATTTTTTACAACCTCTCTGGACAATGTGCTTTGGTGAGGCACTATCATCCTGGTAAAGACGTTCCTAAAGTCCATTCTGGACCTCCCAAGCCACAGTTTGTGGCCACTCTCCCTTGTCATATTTTCTGAAACTAGCAAGAAAAGTTTGACTTCATCGTCTTTCTAACTGCCTTCTGAGTAGCTGTAGGCTGCTGCTAGACTGCTTCTAAGCCTCCTCTTTGCTGGACTGCAGAAACTCAACCTTTCTTTTCCAGGCATGTGTTCTAGACCTTCTGATATTCTCCTGATAGTCTTGCACTGGATCATCTCCCATTTCTTCACACACCACACACATGCAACCAAATTGAAAAGCCTGAGAACCTCTCCAGTAGAGTAAACCTGGGGTTTTTGAGTGTCTCCTGGGTATGAAGCTAAAGCTCTCAGAGCACTTGGGCTCCCCATCACAGGCCTAGGAAACTGCACTTTGAGATTGCAGGGGATTCCACACCTCTAGCCTCCAGAGGTCTTTCTGGGATTCAGGAATCTGTGGCAGGTAGTCAGATGTCCCCGTAGGCAAGTAGGTAAATGCACATGGAAAGCAACCTAGGTGCATTGAAACAAAATTATTTTTTGCATGGGGTCTTTCTGTTTTGACAGTTTGACATTTTTTTTGTCTCTGTAAAACTTCTCAAATCATTTGGGTTACTTCAGGTGAAGAATGCTGGCTGCAGAAAGAACTGCTTTGAAGCGCTTAACCCATGAATGCACTCTGAATTTCTCAATAGCATGGCTCTACAAAGCAGAGATGGAGAAAAAGAGAGAACAGGCTGACCTGAATTTAAAGAGACTGACAGAAAGGCTCCCATATAGAGAGCTCACAGTGGAATGTTTGAAGCAAGACTGGGGACCTTGAGAAGGGAGCATGGGCATTTACCATCTGCAGAAGTCTCACAGGTATTGCCAGATCTTTTTGTGTTAGTGAGACCTTGAACTGCCAAAAGTTATGAAAAATGTTTTCAATTGTGTTTAATAATGGCAAATAATGTCAAGAAAAAGATTCTCACAACCCCCTGAATCCTAAGAAAGCTGTTGTGGGGAAGCAGCAGAACTGCTTGTTTTCAAGGTCTGTCTCCCTGGATTTATGCTTTCAGTGACCTTGGCAGAAGTACAGAAGAAACCCTTTACTATAGCAATGGATTGTTTTTCATTTCTTTCAAGATTAAGCACATAAATACTTTCCTTCATCAGATACACAGATTTTGAATTTCCACTTTTTTCCTCCCCTTCAATAATATTTTCAAGTACAGAGAAAAAAACACATACTCCAGCTGTCCAGTTTTTGCATTAGCCCTCCTACAACATCCCATGATAGTAGATAAAATGCTGCGGTTCTGAATCCTCTTTTCCTAGTTCAGTGTCCAGTTTGCAATGTGAAGTGACTATCTACACTGGCAACTTCAGCTCTCTAGTGACTGAAACCAATTCTTCTTAGATAGAAATGCAATGATGCAGTATGTTTTTCTTCATCTGAAAGTCTAGAGGGATGGTACTCAGAAGCAGATGTTGGGAATTTGGAAGATTCCCAGTTTAAACGGGGGATTTCTATATTGGATCAAACAGGTTTCCGATCCCACCCCTCCACCCTCCAACCAGGACGGTTGGGTTTGGTAATGGCAAAGATTCATGTGTCTGAAGGAAATGACAAAACCCACCCACAACTGATGCTCTGTGCCAACAACAAAATGTTGTAGGTGGAAAGAAGGCATTTTTCTTTTGACCTTGAAAAAAACAGCTGAAACAATGAAGTTTTCATTATGCAGGCCAACAGATGCTGTTGCTGATTTCTAAAATCCATGCCTTCTCATGGGAAAAAGAAGATAATACTGTACATGAAGGTTCTAGTACTCCTAATAAACATCAGACGGTGGTATTATTTATAGCCAACCAGATTTTGCTAATTAGGTGTACGGACCTACATCCTGTTGAAGCTTGTGTTAGAAAATGCAGATCTTTGTTTTCAAGTGGTACAAACATCGTTGTAGTCTGGTGCCTCCAACATTTGTGATTAGAGTCGTTCCTGGGTTTTGGCAAGCTGCCTGTGGGATGTATCCTTGCAAAGGTAAGAACAGCCTCATACAACAGAGTATGAGTCCTCTCCTTAGCAAGTCCTACAGTGGAATCACTCTAAAAATCCTCGCAGAATTTTCCTATAATTACGAAAAAAAAAGAGCACTGCACACATTTTCAAAAGAAGTGTCATGTAACTTGCTCTTATCACAATGTTAATGAAAGCAAGCAGATTACAACACGTATCTGAATTTTACATGGACTATTATGCATAGACAAGGAATGGGAAAATATCTGTATTTTAGACAAGTGAGTTCATTCAATCCCTTATCCCCAGCACTTTTAGCAGGTGGTAACTTTTGGATTAGAAGTTAGGTGGCTTCACCAAGTGTTCTGATCTATTCTTGGTGTCTTGAAAATGTCTGAATTCTTCCTAGTAAATCCCAAAAGTATAACTACGGTATGAACAAGTTCACCAGATGTGAAACAAAATATTGACATTATTCATTTTAGCAATATCAATTTTTTTTTCCACATCCAGATGAACGGCTGTTAATGCAGAGCAGCATCAGCAGCCACTCTAGGAAACATCGTTTACAAAACACTCATCTTAAACCATTTATTTTCCCACTTCCAAAAGATCTCCTCATTCATTTTTTGCTAGGCAGTGCCAGTGTGATTTCCCCCAGCTCCTCTTGAAGGGCTAATCAGCACAATTTACCTGTGCACACATCACTTGGCGGGACTTAGCAGTGGATTATTGACATCAAAGAGATGCCACAGGTACCGTTACAGCACAACCTATTTACAAGCAAGATGTGATCTAACACACAAGTGAGACAAAGCTTTTCAGGCTATTTTAGCTCTCCTGGCTCATTTGCTTACCAGTGTTGCTTAGGAAGGGATTGCTTTTCGCTGTAAGCCGCATAGTCTGGGCACACCTCACTGCGTTACTTAAGGGTCTACCAAGGGGCAAAATGAATCCCAGAGACTGCTAGCCGAGAGCATCCCTGCAGTCTTTGCGTTCCCATGTAATCCAAATGCCGACACGGAATGCGCGGCCGGCAGGGCTTCACCCGTGCACTTGCCTTTGCATTGAGCATCACGTTCCCTTTCCTAGGAAGCCGGGGGAGAATTGGGTGAGGACGGGCAGAGTCTGTCCAGCTCGGGGAGACAGCGCTGCTTGTCCTGGTCTGCAAGGCTGCCTGAGACTGCAGATGTCAGGACACACAGAAAGAGGGAAAAGTGTCAGTTACAGAGACTGCTGGCTTTAATGGGAGGAAGGGGCCTTCCAGCTTCCACCAACTTTCCCTGGTTCACATGCACCTGTATATTTATAGCTTCCTCTCTTTCATGGCCCTTGAAATAAGAAAATACCAGATAGATAAATCTATCAGATTTATCTATCAGATCTATCAGATCTATCAGAAAAATATCTATCATAAATAGATAGATATTTTGCCTGGCAGGCTTTCACTTTACAAGTGGTATATTGGACTAAGGCAGCCGCTATTAACTTTCAACTCGGGATCCAACAACACAACTATTTTTGTATCCTAACCTATGATGTCCCCAGTCAAAATCTTTCCTCTGGCCAACACTGTGGTTCAGGGGCAGAGTGCCCAAAGGCTGTGCCCTAGCCCGGCTGTGGGGCGAGTGCCAGGCCATTGGGCTGAGCGCAGCAGCTAAGACTCAGCAAGAATTCCTGCAGCCAGTGAACATTATCCTCTCCTGGAACTCAGTACAACCCGAGTAAAATGTTTTATTCTCTGCACTCTCTGCTATTGAAGAATAAAGGACCCAGAGGCCAAACCCTTTAAAAACTCAGTGAACAACAAAGACCAAAGGAAATCTGTTGGCATTAATACTAAATATGATCAAGGATTCTCAAATTCTTGCATTTTATACATGCTGAAGGAACTTCACAGATGTTGTTCTCCTCTGTTGCAGAAAGCACAATTTAAAAATATAATTGAGAGTTTTAAGAAACTCACCTAGCATTTTATTCATGTCATGTTAGTACTAGGTGTTGACTTACTGAGGCTCTTTTTAGTGAGCTTTCTGCGGCTTTTACCATTTTTAGCTGTTTTCTACAGCAGATCAGAGGATTTCTACAAACATATTTGACTAGCTGCATGATGCGCTTTCGTAAAAACAGAAACTTTTCACAGCGGGCTGCTGGTTCTGTGCAAAGGCTTTCAAGATGGCTCACAGCTCTACCGTGGCACTTCTTCCATGAGCAATTTACCCCAGATAACCAGCCTTGTGTCACAGCACTGACCTGTGTTTGATGCCCCTACTCAAGGCTGTTCTTTCTGAGTTTAAGCAGGAGCCACACGTGTCTCCAATGGGCTCGATGAGGCTCCGTAGCCAATGGATATTGCTTATCTCAGACTCAGATGCTACTTCCTACAACTGTCTCAAATAGAGTGCCAAAAATCACTTTTGGAAGAAGGGACCCATCTGACCTGAGTTTTTCTGGGACTCTTGAGGAAGCCATGGTGCTACCGCCACCACTACCACTGCTGCTGCTGCTGCATTTCAGCTGCTGTGTTGGTGGTGGCTTTCCAAGGATGTTTCCTTTTCCTCCAGCCCTTTTCCTGCCCAGGAGATCTTAACAGTTTGGTTAGGGCCAGGTTAGACGTGAGAAATAGGTGAAGGACCTGGGGGAGGACAGAGCTGGTCGGCATCCTGAGCAGGGAGCACGAGGGTTGGTCACCCCCCACCTCCCCATCACACTGGGTGTCGGACACTTTCCTGGAAGAGGTAGGAAAGTTTCTGTAGGAGAAAGAAATGAAGATATCTAGAACTTCTACTTCAGCTGGATGTACTTTCTCTCTCTTTCCTTCCTGCGCTCTCCCTCTCTCTTTTTTTTTTTTTTTTAATGGAGTCTGTTGCTTAAACATTTCTCTGCTTTTGTCTTCTGTTCTGTTCTTACTTGGAGGGAGCAATTTTGCTCAAGAGATTTATGGCAATGGAAAACAGAAGACAAAAGTCTCGTTGATGATTTTAGACAACAAAGGAAAAACTGAACAAGAAGGTAATTAAAGTAAAATCCTGAAAGCTCTTCATTCTACAAGGTAAAACAGTGTCTCTAAATCCCAGTTTAATTTTTCTTGTCATGTTGACTATCCAGCTCCAATGAATAGACAAAATGTTCTACTGTATCTCCCATTGTGTACATATTTTTTATTCTTTTTCCTGCACTTATATTACAACAAGTTGAGAATTTGCAAGCAACTTCATGCACAAAGGAAGCTTATTTGCTGTGCAGTCTGATGTCTATTGGGCTTTAAATCTATTTGAAATAATGAATCATGATTTATTGTAATTAAATATAAAACAGTAATTAACTGAGTGTTATTAACAAAGCTAACCAAGAACAGTTTGTAGGGTTCATGTTTCCTTTTACAGAAATTTCCTTGCATATGAAAAGACTGTCTTCTAACCTTTAGTTGAAAATCCAAGCCAATCACAAAAGGCATTTTTCAGTTTTGGATGTGAGAATTGCATTGCTTTATGCAATACAATATTATATTATTTGAAGTGTACAATTATTGTATGAATAGCTTATACAAGAATTCTGCCAGTAAGAAAACATACTCCCTTTGCTGCAGATATTTTTCTATTCATCAGTGCCAGCGATAAGATACATCGAATGGTATTCAATTAATGTGAGTATACGGAACATCTCCTGATAACCCAGGTCTGAAAAAGCACTCCAGAGAGTATCTAGCTATCTAAAACATCCTGTCTCATAGCAAAATTTCCAGCTAGGAGAAAATAGTCAATTCTATTAGATGTTGTCCAGCTCTTCTTTCCCAGCAGTTAATTGCTCATCTATCTCCCACGTTGATCTCTGAAGGGCAGTTGATGAAACTCGCCTTGGGCAGGAGCTGCTTGTCTCTGGGAGACCTTAGAGGCTTTTTCAGATTGCAGAAGCACAACAGCCTCCACGGTAGTTATGGTAGTAGATGACTGCCAAGGCTAAGACAGGTCTTTGGCCACGTGCCCTTACGCAGCGGCTAGCGCCTTGTGTGAATACCCGCTGCTGCACGGAGCATGTTTATTAATACACCCTTGAGTTCAGGATTTGCTTGCCAGCATCCAGCATCCGAGAGTACAAACCCAGGTACTATTTCTCATTCCTATTGCACTCGCACTAAGTGCAGCCAATTTCCCAGTGCCTCCCAGCAAATACAATTATCTCTGAAAACTGAGTAACTGCTGGGCTTTGGAAAGCAAAAAAAAAAAACATCTGAAAGGAAAGTGTTTTCTTCTAGCTCGGAGGGAACAGAAAATGAGCAATCGCTCGGCTGGGCAGTGAGCCCTCGCGGCAGCCTCTGGACGGCACCATCTCACCAGCAGTGCAGAGACCTTCTGCACCTCGTGTCAGGCCAGACAGGCCAGGCGGGTGTTGGCATTAGGACCCCATGCAAATGCGTGCCTCTAGGAGCAGGATTTCCCGGTGTCGTACCCGGAATTCTGCTGTTTGCCCAAGAAGGGCTGCCCCAGTCTTTGCTCTCTGCTCTTCCTGCTGAGCCTCAGGGAGAGGCTGAGAGATTCAGCTTCATGTCTCTAGCTTCTTTCTCTTCCTACGTGTTTGTTTGCGCTGGTTTTGTGTGGCTTTCCTTAATCAACCCACAGTGTTCAATCTGGCCAATCCCCATAATTTTTGGGTGCACACGTAACCCAAAACACCCTGCCCAATACTCTGATGCTTCCCTTTGCTTGTCCAACCCGTGCAAGGTCTGCGGGGTGCAGCCCGGTCCCTCAGGGAGGTGGCAAAACCGCAGCAAATTGGGTTCTGTAGTTTCCCAAAGCCCAAAGTTTAGCTGTCATTAGGATGTAAATGTCACAATATTATGAAACTGGTCATCAGGACAGAGCACATCTTCTGCTTTGACACTGTTTCTTTCTATGGGATGTGACATTTGGGTAACATTTGAGGGAGGGCTTTTTTTTTTTTTTGGAAATGCTCTTTCTCAGCTTTTCTGGCCCACTAGCCCTGTTAAAAATAATTTAAAATAAACTAGTTCACAGAGTCATTTTATTTTTTTTTAAGCTGGGTCCAGGAATCACTTTGTTATTTTATCTATCTATCTAATCTGCTTCTCAAGGCAAAAAAAAAGGGTTTATTTTGAGTTGATGAATATCAAGAAGCATGTCTCATAAGCTGTTTATATATACTCTCAAGTTCCTGAGAGTTTGCCTGCTGGAGAGCATGGGAAGCGAGGATCTACGTGAAAGAAAAGCAAAAACCCGGGAATATAAAATCTGATAAAACAATTATTCGTTTGAATAGTAAAAAAGATATATTTTAAATTAATTCCTGTGAATCCTCTAAGCTACAAAAATGACAGTCCAGTAAAACTACTCTGCTTGTCCAAGGATCCAAACGTCTGATGATTCTGAAACACTGTAATTTCTTGGGCTTTGCTTCTGAAATCAGTCCTAAATTGGACCAGAAGTCACTTTGATCAAACTGCTTGGCACGTACAAATATTGATATGAAGCTAATATAGAAAATGCAGTGTCACAGAGACCAGCAATTGGAACTATCATCGAGCAGGTTTTTACCAAAGCTGCAATGCCCAGCATGCATTCTCCAGGCTTTCTCCAATGTTCTCCGTGTATTCTCCAAGCTCACCAGGCCAAGGTAGTTCAGCTGAGGCATTCCAGGGGCCCACATAAGATTATTTTCTCTGCTTGGAATATCACTGTAATTTCGTGGCAATTCTTTTCCAGAAATGGTTTAGTACATTCCCATTTTCTCTGCCTTACTTTTTAGTTTTAAGAATTTTTTATATATAAACCATAGAGCAGAAATGGGAAAGTTTCTTTGAAAATCTCTCCTTTTTTTTGTGGTTTTCACTTGCCTTGTGTCTCCAAAAACACCACCACTACCTTGAGTCTGATGCAGGTCTCACTTGCGGGAAATAGGCATGGCCAGCCTAAAATTCTCAGAGGAAAAAGCTCAACAAAACATAAAAATTCAAGGAAATGAATGGAAATAGCCAAAAATAAATACAGGATTTTATGAAAACATTGCAGAGAAGAGGAAGAAGAACAAAAGTTCAATAGATTGATTCTCTCTCTTCCCCATTTGAGACATTTGAGAGGAACCTGCTTTTGCAAGGTGCAGATATCTCTAGTGTGGGATGAGGTATGTGTTATCAGCTCTTGCTTGTCCTTTTCTACTCCAGTAAGTCAATTAAACTAACAAACAGGATTGAGATTTCCAAGGATGTATTACATTAACCACTGGCTGTAGGAATCACGCAGGGATGATATGGGAAAAGCCTGGGACAAAGTACTATTGCTTAAAACCAACAAGCAAGAAAGTCATGCACACATCAAAACAGCATAATAAATGATTAATTGAACTAGGCAGTTTGGATTGAGGCAAGCATTTATTCAGTTCAAGAGGACTGTAAAGGAAAACGTTAGTACTTTTCAAAAAAAAAAATCTGAGTATTTGAAAAAAATGTTGATTATTTTAAGCAATTATTTTAAGTGAAGCCATCATACATAAATGCAAAGGTAAAGATGGGGAAGAAAAATGCAGGAAATAGCCTAGGTGTCAGGAATTTCTGGATCATGGTCTTTCTACTGTAAACACTAGAAAAAAAAAAAGTGTTTTAAATTCTATCTCTTTGCATATCAAAATTTCCAAGCCTGCTGAGCCCTGGCATTGGGGTTTCCAATGGAGTTCTCTCTGCATGGTCCTGATTCAGGACAATACTCCCCAAAAGCAATAATATTTTTAGTATTACTGCCTAGAAGGCCTTGTGATACACTGGAGTTACGAAAACAAAGTATCTGAAAGCTGATAGAAACTGGCAGACCGCGGGTAAACGATCACCTGTTGTTAAAGAAGGGTAAGACTGAGCGATGAAGAGGTGCTTGCAGGTGCAGGCAGATGAAGAGGGACTTCTTGTGCCCTTGACGGCATGTGCAGTAACCACGCGTGATGCTGCTGCAGCCGTGTTAGCCCAGGGTTGTGAGTGAGACCGTGTTTATAGAGACTGCTAACGACATCTTCTACCTGGTCAGCACCAATATCTTAGCATCTTGTCATATATCATGGATCTTAATGTTTGTTCTTTCTGCTGTCGTATCACCTGATTTAATAAAATTTACCTTATTGCAATACTCATTGTCCTGCATCAACATAAGATTTAGGCAATTTTTTTCCTCCTAATCTGTCATTCAGAGATGTAATCATAGAGTTCCTCAGAATTTAAGCTTAGTAAATAATCTAAGAAAAAGTTGTGCCTGTTTTGGGCGTAATATTCCAGATAGTCACTTTCTAGACGAGCATGAAGACGTGGCTGCAGTCCCCCAATGCGCAGTGTAAGGACGTGTGAGAGACAGGAAGGGTGGCAGGGACACAAGTCTCAGAGCTTGGTGTACAAATCAACAATATGGGCAGCAAAAAGCACTGCCCGGTCTCAAAGATCTTTGTGAATTTAAAATTGGCAGAGAAACTGACTTCAGAAGAGTCAGAATTTCCCCTGGGATGAGTCCAGACAATATTTTTGTCCATTTTGTCTTGAAATTTTAAGAAATACTTGTAATTAGGTAAGGTTCTTGTGCGAACATTGTAATACAGTCGAAATTATACCTTCAACAACACTGATAATGCTTGCTAAGCAAATATTCAAGTGTTATTTGTCTTATTTTTTGGTACTTAAAAAAAAAAAACAACTATTTTTCAGATCCTATTCGTATTTCCAAAGTTTTTTTTAACTATGCAGATAAACACTATCTAATTACCCCATCATAACATTGTTGCTGTTTTCAGGCTACTTGAGTTGTCAGGTTTTCAGCCTCTCTTATTACAAACCTGTTCTGTATTAATATGTGTATGGAGAATGGGTATGGAGAGGCAATATAGCAATATTGTCAATTATTGCAATGCTCAAAACCTGAGAGATAAAAAGAGGTTAATTAACTGTGATTTATATTGATCTATACGATCATAAAATCACCAGAGTTTGGAACAACTTAATTTGTTTTTAATGGTTCTGCCTGAAAGCCTGGCAATTATAGTCATAGACCAATTACTGAATGAAGGAGTAGTTAAAGACAGAGCACGCACAGAATATTTCCCTGGGAAGGACACCAAGTCGAAACAAGGGTGAGTTTGTATTTGCGTGGCAATGAAACCTCAGAAGCACCTGAGACATGAATTTTCAAACTTCTTCCAACTTTAAACTCATGTTCACACTCTTTAGGTGAAGTAAATGTGATAAAAAAATAAGATTTACTTTCGCAAATACATCCTGAGAAGACACAAAAGTCGGCACATTTGAAGTCCACACATAAGTGCCAGAAAGTTCTGGAGAACGGGTTTCTGGGAAGATTTCCTTGGCCAAGCCAACAACTTCTGACAGATATACTAGCTAAACAGGCCAGGACAACAAGTCTAATTTACTTTGTTCAAGTGATTTCTTTGTGAATTTTGTTCAAATAGAGATGAGCAGGAAGAAGAGAACCTGCGAGGTCAGAACAGATAAAAGATGAAGGGAACCCCTACCAGAATTAAGTGTGTACAATTATATTTCTATCATGCTGAAAACAACTTTTTCTTACCATCTTCCTATGGAACCTCAGAGGAAGTTTGAATGTGATGGCAAAAACATGCCCAAGACACCTTTGTACTGACTGACAAGTTCTGTTCTCCGCGATACTCTGTGAAGGTTTCCACAGCAAGTGGTTACTAAAGCAGGCCTAACGTCCCCTGAAATGTTGTGCACCAGAAACCATGACATCAGAGCTACCTTCCTGAGAAATCGAGAGAAAATGGAGCTGTAATGGGAAAGTAACACTTGCTGTGACGGAATGGGGACTGAAAAACACTGTAGCTTTCTCTAAGAGATCTCTGAGGATGACATTGAGGGTCCCCAGAACTGTACCACTAGGGTCTCCTGCAATAATTTAACATGGACTTATAAAATAATTAATTTAAGAGAAACTTGTAGAAGCTTAATAGTAATAAATGGTCAATTTTATGTGTGGCGATTGCTTACGAACTTCAAGAGCTTTCCTTTTTTTTTCCTTTTTTTTGACTAAAAGAACTGACAAAATCAGCAGCTGTGGCAAATTGATTTTGGTTCTTCCAGAGATAGTAAAGAGCATGGCAAGTGCCGCAGGCTCTAAGGAAACAGGAGTGTGGGCAGTGTGGGTGGAATGATGTCCAGTGAGGTTGGCTGTCGGCAATGCCAAAACAATGCCCATTTGAAGAAGGTCTTGAATAACATCCACTTGTATTTGGCTACTGAAACAGATATTCAGAAAAAAAAAAACAGTTCCTAGTCAGGACTGGAAGGAGTGGAAACGCTTGTTGAGGACGCAGCCTTGTGCAGAGCAGGGAGGAGGCTTGGCTGAGCTCAGGCACCACTGCCTGGCTGCCCCTGACCCCGTGTGACTGCACAGACCCTCCCTTTCTAGCCCCATTCTGTCACCGGCATCTAGGTTAGCCCAAACACTTCCAACAAGGTGTTGCTGTCTGTTTGGCTGGATGGTTTGTTTTGACCTGGATCACCGTGACTGAAGTGGGTTCGGGGGAGGTCACTTGCGGTTGAGTTCAGCCCTGAACCAAAATCAGCAGAGAGAGGCACGATGATGAAATCTGTTCAGTGTGCCCAAGAAAAGGCTAAGGAAAGAAGTGATCACAGTCTCTGCACCTACACAGGGAGAAATACTTGGGCAATGGGCTCCTCAGCCTTGTGCGGCAGCAGCCCCGGGCTGTTATTTGAAGCTGGACAAATTCAGACTGGAGAGGAGATCACAGGTTTTCTAAGCAGCAGTTATAAACCACTCAAAAGATTTAGTAAATGCCATTGTGGGTTCTCCATCACTCTCTTCGTTTAAATCAAAATAGGATTTTTTGACTATTTGAAATATAATCTACAATTCAAAGAGGAATTAATTTGTGCCGGGTTATAATTGGCATTATATTTTCGGAGAAAGTCAGACAAAACAATTGCTGTGATTACATCTGGCTTAAAAATTGATGAATTTATTAAAAAAAAAAGACATAAAAAAGAAGTCACTCAGGAGGAATGAATTTCTGGAGATCACGTTTCACTGTGGCATATTACTTTCCATAGTGCAAGCCCGTATTTGCATCAATAGTGCTGGATTTATTAAAAACACCATATAAGGAGGCAAATTACTTTTCAAATAAAATAACTATTGTAACTCAGATGAAATCATGGCCTCAGTGGCAGGAGTTCCCTTTCTGTAACAGCTCAGGATTTGCCATGCTTTTCCCTCCTTGAGAACTGCAAGCATTTCTCATTCTGCAGCATTTTACAGAGGATAGCTGGGATTTTCATTGTGCAAATTGTGGTATTTCTTTTGGAAATGAAATAAACCATGTGCATTGGCTATGTGGTTCACTTTGCTCTGATGATGTCTTGAAGTCAGGGATCAAATAAATGGAGATTGTCACATAATTTTTCAGCTACATCAGTGGGGTAGAGTCAACAACAAAGGTTTCTTCAATTTATTGGTTTGACAATGTGGTCAATCAAAGGCCACCCCTCTGGTTCCTTGGGGTGCCCACACATGATTTCACAAGCCAGCTGCTCTGTACTCCAAAAACTAGTTTTTAGATAGGAAAATCAGAAGTTTCCTTTTATGTAGAGTGGCTTGCATGCAATAAAAATGCATATATTTTACAAATATTTTCTGTTGTGTGAGCATTCCTAGCAAGCCGAAGGTGATGGCTTTCTAATTATTGTCCAGAGCCTTCATTCTTATTTTTTACTACAGAGAGCAAATATCTAGATTTTGGGGATTCCTCTTGGAATGACAGTAGAAAGGAGAAGCTGTAACTAATGTTAATGCCTACCTGAGTTTACAGGTTAGCCTGAAACAACAGCTTGCAGCTGTGCCAGCAAAAACAGAAAAGTTCTCAGAAGGTTTCAGAAAAGGGCTCAGACAAGTTCTTCTCCAATAAAGACCGACATCCCAAAAATCATTTTTAAAGAAGTTTGAGTGATCTCATCGGTGACCATCAGCTGCTTCCCTGTCCGTCGCGGGCTGCAGACAAGCCATGAAGCAGCAGCTCCGTGCTCGCAACGCGCCCGCTCGCACGGGCGACGCGAGAGATGGAGCCGTCGAGGAGGAGCCGCGTCTGCGCCCGCTGCGGACGCTGCGCACCCGTCGGCGCCACAAGGGACGGCTGCGCGCGGCTGCGGTCGCTTCAGGCCTCCGGAGGAGACGCCTCTTTGGGAAGCAGGACACAGAGAGCTTTGAAAAGCAGCAAAGGACAAAGCGTTTATTTCAGACAGAGCTACGCTCTTCCCAAGCAGCAAGGACTTTGTGGTGGCTGGACCCTTGTGCAGGCAGGACCTTCAGCTCCATGTTCCTTAGGAACAGCAGATCCCTGGAAGCACACACTGATCCTTCCTCGTGACTCACTTGTTAGTCAAACTCTCTGCTAAAAATAACACAGAAATCTTTCAAGTGAATTATTCCATTTGGGGTTCCTCTAACTTGAAATCCTTTTCTCTCCCTTTTCTCTCCCTACCCCGCACAAAGTTTTCTCAGCATCAACGCTATTTTGCACTTTTGAAAATTAAACAGAGCTCAACACGACTTATTTCTTATTGGAGAATAATGTATTCTCTTGGGAATACATTACACGTCACATTTACTAATCAGCATCTTCTGATAACTTTTACTCTGCATTGCAAATGCAGGCAGCCTGTGCAACATCTGCAGTGCTCAGATAGTCTGGAAGTGCTCCAAAAGTGCTTCTCAAAAGTCTATTACTAAAATTTCTCATATATTTACTATTTCTCAGTCTTGGTCTCTAATGACCACTTAGCCAATGGACATGCGTATCAATACTTTAGGGGAGTTACTTATGCCATATAGTGTTAGCATATAATCAACAAATTTTCAAGTTACATGTAGACAGTTGTCTAGAACACAAAATGCTTCAATCTGAGGGAATTCAAAGACTAAAATTTCAAGGAAGAGAGATAAATGGCTGCAGCTTAAGCTACTAAGAGCAACAAGAATCCCCAAATGTCGACGATATCCCTATGAAACAGTTTTAGAGGCATTGCCACAAATGAAGTGGAGATCCAGGGTGTTATCAGAAAAATTTCAAGGATGAGACAATCCGAGAAAGCGCAGCAGTTCTAATGCAATATCTAGTTTCACTGTTCAGCATGGGACAGACGAGGTCCAGGGGAAAGGATGTTCCACCCCTGAGCACCCAACACGACACCACAGGGCTCTGCAAACAGCGAGGCAGAGGGGCAAGGCAGAGCAAGGAGCCTCCTTCTGTGGAAGGCACCTTCCGAATCGCTATGGAAATTCTGCTTATTTGTGGCAACAGCTACATCAGAGGAGCTGTGCAGGACAGGGCTGAAGAAAGCGGCAATTTGTTTTCAGCAGGAGCCCAGTGGGAGCCAGGGCTTAGCACGGCTTTCAGAGGGGCTGGGACCTCCTTTCCAAAAGGTCTGACGGCTGCAGCTCCCGCCTCCGCTCTCGCACATTGGTGCCGCAGGATCCCTGCTCTGAAGTGGGTTCATTTAAACGCAGGCACCAGCGCTGCCCCTCACACTGCTCCTCAGGAAGACCTCGTGGCTCAGGTTATTTTCAGATCACTTTCTGCTTCCGCTTCTGCACTGCTGCAGGCCACGTGCTACGGCAGCAGCTTCTGTCCCGGCTCTTCCCCCAGCACCACGCGGGACACGGGCAGGATGTCCTAACATCAAGGTCGCTCTAAAAATTCCTGGTCTGTCTCCTGTTTCCTTGCTTTAATGGTTTGTAAAGAGCAAACCGATCACTTCTTATTTCTGGAGCTGAGAATCCTACTCGTAGCTGTTGAGAGACACACGTGCAAAAGTCAGCATTGCTTAGAGGAAGTTTCAGTATGCCTTCTTTTAATAAAAAAATAAATAATAACAATAAAAAAAAATTCTGGAAAAGTTCAACTTCTCCATAGCCCAGCTAACACCCTTATACTACCTAAATGTCCTCGTAGCATGTGGCATGGTCAAAAAAATAGTACATGGGTTTAAAATCTGCGAGGTATTAGCCATATTTCTTTGATTTAAAATTATCCGAGAAGTTAAAGCAACAAAGCCCTGCCACCCTCCCTCTCTTCCAAGCAAATAGATTAGCTTTTCCTGCATGTAACAGAACCTAGAAAAGAACCTAGAAAAGGTTCTTACAACATGCTGGATTAAAATGTGTCACATTCCTGTCTACATGCATCCTTTTGTAGTTACCTGTTCCCATGTCCCAGGCTTCCTGAGGGCTCGCATGTTGTGTGTATCCCAGGAAGGGCTGACGCTGCCATAGGACTTTATTATTCTTTAACTTACCCAGGCCATCTCCCTCAATCAGCGAGCCAGAGTGCTGACTTTTGCCTGGTATCAGCTGCATCCAAGTGCTCTGTCATAGTTTAAACCACGTGAAATGCCATTTTTTGTGCACTGAAGCACATGGTCGGCAAGCCCCTTTCCATGTGCTTTCAGCACACTCCTCAGCTTAGTGGCATCCTACATCTGTTTACTCTGCAGACCAGTAAAACCCTTCACGTCCCTAACACGAGCTCTTTACAGTCCTTGAGGGGCGATTAGCCCATTAGAGAAACCTCCAACTCGGTGCCACCACTGCCTTTCGCATTAAATCACACTTAGGAGAAGGCTGAACCACATGCTGGTCTGCGGCACTCGCTGCCAGCAGCATGTGCTGAACTGCGGTGGCATCAGCGCAAGCACGGACCGCTCTCGGCCCCGAGCACTGCAGAAAGGACCCCTTGAGTGCATGAGCCCCAAGAGACCTTTGACGCCACAGCTGACTGGTGCTGACCACGGCTCGTGGAGGAGTCAACCAGACTATTCCGTGTCAAAACAATGTCAGCGGCAACGCTTGTGCGTTGGCCTCAGGTAAGGGCCAGCAGCTTTGTCTGAAGGTAGAAGCAGCCAGACATTGCTGCTAAGACACCTCCTTGGTACCTAGAGGCGAGCAAGAGGGGCAGCCCCGAGGATAAATACAGATATTCACGATGGCTCCTTAGTTTTCAGTTTCCCCAAAAACCGGGCGTCAGGACCCAGCAAAACCCCGGAGAAGAGGCTGTGTCCTGCACGTGCAGGAGAGGCAGAGGAGAGACCCACCATGCGGGCCGGGTCCCAGCCTGGCCCCGCACTCACCCAGTGTCTTGCCAAGCTGCACTTCACCAACCCCCTTCTCCTCCTCACCTCGCAGATCTGCAGCCTGCAGAGAAATTATTTTTCGTTAGGATAGTTCAGTGCGGAACCTTATAAAGTTCTTCTGGCAGTAAATACAGCAGAAGCAATCGAAAAATAAAGTGACTTGGGGATACAGACCCATTATCCATCCCTTGTGCCTCTCGGATGTGGGAAGGGAGAGGGAGGTTTGTTCTAGTTTTACATCCCAGTTTTATTGGCAGGGTTTGGATTTTTTCATCCTTCCATTAAGCATTTACTGAGCTTTGCTTCTCCTTTTGTTTTCCTCACAGGTTGTACAGCCATGGCCAGCCCGTTGCAATTTTATTGGTAAGGAGAATCTGTCATTATGAGCTAATAATTTCTTTGTCAGACTGAAACATGAAGCTTTGATGGCTGCCTTGCTTTCCTGATAATCCACTTGACAAGTGACTTCTCTGAATTAGAGGGTGCCACAAACTGTACTGAATCAAGTGACACTTTTCTGCCTGTCTCTTTGTGTGTTCTTTTTTAATTATTATTCTCTTTATTTATTTATATTAACTTGCTTGCCTTGCTCTGCAGTTTTCAGAAAATGCGCGAGGCCCTCGCTTTGCTCCAGATTTTGTGTTTGTGTGGGGAAAAGTGCATCTCCCCCAGGCACTGCAGCTTCTAAGAGACAGTCTAGATGGCCTAGATAGCCTTAAAATATTGCCCCTAAAACAAAAAAAACNTGGGGAAAAGTGCATCTCCCCCAGGCACAGCAGCTTCTAGGAGACAGTCTAGATGGGCTAGATAGATAGCCTTAAAATATTGGCCCTAAAACAAAAAAAAACCCACGAATAGATGAGATTTTACAACAAGGAAACCCAACTAATCCACCCATCCACCCTGAAGTATTCAATTCTGACACTGTCTGGAATCCTGCTCTCCTTTCCTCACTGTCCCCCTTACATTCAGTGGTAAAATTCCCATTGATTTCAATGGACTAGAGGTTTGATACCATTTTTTTTTTTCATGTTTTTCACAAACTTAGCACCTAGTTGTAATGTTTCTTTATGCTACAATGGAGAAAACCTGTAAGGTGATATTAGCTTGGCAGGCTCTGTCTCACTGCACAGCACTCGGGAAAAAGCAACCCTGAAATTGTATGAGGAAATAGCAACATCAAAAAAATTCATTTTATAGTTCGACTTCGTGCCCGCTTTCTGCCTCCTGAATTCAATACTAGAGCAAATATTTATACAAAGCTCCTATTTCACTCAGTTCACAGAATTGGGTTTGAAAGGCATCGTTTGTTAAACATGCTAGAAACAAAGTCATGGGAAATTCGGAGCATTAGGACAGCTCTTTGTTCAGAGTCCTTTAGCACAAAAGAAAATTCAGCAGATGGACTCAAATCCATAAGCTCACAGAAAGGGCTTTCACAGGGATGAGTTCGCTTTGTGCCAGATACTTGTAAGCCGATATGCTCCAAGATATGCAAAAACTGGATAAAGCCTTTCTCAAGATCTAATACTGTAATTTTCATGCAGCCAGACACGTTAGTTAAACCTGTGCTTCCAAGTCTCACTTGCAGGTCAGAATTAATGAAGATGACAATGTTAATTTTCTGGTCCAAATATAAAAATCAATTTTAACTAAAGAACAAACCCAGCCTCCTTCAAAATTATTTAGCAAAATAAAGTTGATATTCAGCTAAGTACCCTTTTATCCTACTACTTAAGCCACTCCAAATCACTGTCAATATATTTCTAAACTCTCTGTGCTGACAGTAGCAAAGCTTTTACAGTTCAGAATGCCAAGGCTGACTTCATGGAAAATTAATATACTTGAGAGGCAGATCATTTATTAAAATAACTTTTAAAAACTTAATTTCTTAGAAAGCAGAATCGTTTCCCTCATCTCTTTGTAAGGCATTTGCATGCACAGCTGATAACCAGTTTTCAACTCTTGCTTTTAACAGTTCTTCAGCTTACTTTAAAACCATGTTATTTATTGAAAGAGTAGCTATTTATCGAAACATTGGTGTGCCTAAACTTGCACCTTCTGCACATTGATTTAACCTGGATTTCTGATCAACACCGTATTCCCCTTTCTCTGTGGGGTTAAGGTGGTGGGCCCTGAGATCCAGGACCTTGCAGGAGACTCTGTGCTGGGCACCCTCGTTTGCAAACCTGCTCTTTTCTTACCGCTGCTGGAAGTCGTCTGTGATGGTTGGGTGAGGAATGACTCATCTCTCCCGGATTTCTCTATCTGTTTAGGAGACAGCAGCTCAAAATCGGCTGCAAAGTCTTGGAAACAGGCTGGGATGAAGTTGGGGTTGCAAAGGGCAGGCAGGGCAGTTGTGGGAAGGTGGCTATGGGACTGGTGCAACTGAGCGACGAGGTTGCTCATGAAAAGAGGGTGAATGGAGAGGAGAGGACATAATAGCCACATACCCCAGGTAGCAGAATATGAAAAAGACCAGCAAGATAAGGAAGGAATGAGCAGAAAGGAAGAACAGGAGCTGGGAAAATACCCAAAAGGCAAGATAATTAAGAAGGTGAAGACGTGCAGTGCCAGAAGCAGGAAGCAATAACAACACAGATACCAGCACCTTCTGACTCGTCATAAGATTACTAAGAAAGGTATTTTTAACTTTAGCAAAATTACTCTTAAGAGAATATAGTTTCTATTATAGAAATGATTATTTCTCATGAAAAGGAAGAAGGAAAAAACCCTCTGTCACCTAGTTCTGACGGACAGGTACAAACAAATTTTTAAGTAAGTGACAAACACATATGTATATAAATACCTGAAGGCTCACCAGGGCAAGGCAGATGGCAGGGTATGGGTGCCACTCCACTTCAGCAAGCTCTGCCCCCCAAAATAGACAAAGTGACGGATCCCTCCCTGGACTGCCAGGCAGAAAAATGCAAGATGTTCACGGGTTAACACTGCTGATTGCAGTTTGCTTATTTGGAGCTTCGCGGAGTTAACAGATGCCCTCATCAGGAGATAAGTCCTTACTCCAACCTGACAATTCCAACGGCTTTTCCCATTAAGCTAGGGGTGATACATCTCGCAGGACAGATTACTGGAGTCTTTCTGCTGACAGCAAGGAACGCCAGATAAACTCAGGACATCAGTGAGCAGCTAAGCCTTGGTAACAAGGATTTTAACACAGAGTTATATCACAGTTCAGGACGAGACACCTTAGCCAATTTACTCTCTGCACAGTGCAAAGGGACCACACGACACATCTGCATTTATGTTCCCTGCCAAAACAGGCAATGGATCCTTACTGTTCATAGGAACAAAGCTCCAGATGCTCTTATATCCTAAGCTTAGTTTGCTTGGCTACTGGTGCAGGACCATTAATCACATAAAATATGAGTTTTATAGCCTTGGAAAACTGACACCTCCACAATTCACTGCTTTGACTGCTCTGCCTAATAAAAGTTTCTCATGAGCAAGTGTTCTGAATATAGCTCACCAAGCATTATCTTCCTATAATCAATAGGAATCAGGAACACTCTTTGTCAGGCTTAGATACCTGATCCTTCCCTCTTCTCCTGCAGACAAAAATTATTCAGCTCTGCTGCAGAGCTCCATTAAGCACTTTGTTTCTCACTGAATGCCTTGAATCGAATGCGTATGGCCTCCACAGATGGATAAACTGCTGTAAAAAGAGATAAGTCAGCAATACTGATTGGCTCTGTTGTCTGAACATGTCTTTTGATTGCTGAACTTCTGCCAAAAGCATCATCATTCTGTATTTACCCTTCAAGGTCACTCTGACGGTGCACACGCTTGGAGCACCCTCCCTTGCAGAAACAGAAGCCACAAATTAGTGCTTCAGAACTCAGATTCACTGGAAGTAAATCTGTAGCACACATCCTGTAGGTCTGATCTTTCATGGCATTATTAACTATGAAGTAATTAAAAGACAAGTTCCACTTTGCTGCCCATCTTCTGCTCACAGACGAAAGGTTTTTCCTTGTGCAAAACCATGCACGGGTTTCAAAGCGTACTTTGCTACGGCATTTTTCTCCCTTTCCCTCCTCACCAACAGAACCACCATAAAGCTCTGTCCTCTTTTGCATGGGCACACACAGAGGAGGATTTACACCAGCTCCTGCAAATCCAGGGTGCTCTTCCTAGCTTCTGAGGCCAGGACTCAGTGTTGACCTTCACGAACACCACGGACTTGCACTCCCACAGGAGCTGCAAGGACCTTGGTTAGCTCTGCCTCCTTGCTGTGCGTTTTGCACTTGACCAACTGCCCACTGAAACCAGGAACATGGCACAGGAACATGACTGGAATGGGTTTCAGATGAGGCGTCCGAATCTGACACAGCTGCCTGCAAATTCAACACGCTGATCGGGAATGTCCAAAGACACAGACAAAATAATGGGCATGCCAGAAATGCCTGTTTGCAAAGGCAAAAGGGTTACTCCTATTTGAAAACAAAAATAGATCAACCACCAATGATGTTTCTTCTATACAAACTTACTGGTAACAGAAAGACATATTATCTGCTTTGATACTAATAAAGGGACAAATGGAGGTGACTGTTTTCTGCTTTTCCAAAGCTTTGTGAACTCTTCTTGCAACAAATGACCTTTTCTGTAATTTCTCTTTGATTACTACAACCTCACAAGAGATGCAAGAACAGCTGATGCTGAACACCTGGGTCTGGTGCAATCCTATTTGCACGCACACTGCAGCACGCAGGGAGAGCGCAGCAAGATCCTCGCTGTGCTCTGCCAAAGGGTTTAAAGAGCTTGAGCGAGGAAATTCTCTCTTACCAACAGCTCTCAAGCCTAACCCCCTTGTGGCATTAGAAGGAAATGAGTTTGATTTCTCAGAGCCTCCGGCTTCAGAACAAGCCCTGGGAAGCACATTCGGATCACTAGGACGTGCTCTGTTGTATTTGCTGCTCATAAAGGCTTTTTTATTAATGTTTTCGGCTCACACCAGTTAGAAGTAGCACAGGTATCATTCTTAAAACGCTTAAGAGAGAACAATGGAAGTGCATTTTTATTTTGGTTGTAAGCTCTTTATTTCATTGCTGTACAGCTGCGTTACACTTGGCTTTAATCCCTTAAAGCATTACTTTCATTGGCAAACTAGTCACTGAGCTGAGCAGAACTCACCACTGGAAAAATATACTTGAAAAACCAGCATGATGTCAATGCCAACCCAAATCCATGGAGCTTAAAATGTCACAAATGTGCCTGTAGCTTTAATACATATCTTTTCCCTTTTTTATCAAACTAAATGTTGTAGTTTTAGGTCACGAAGCCACCTGTAGAAGGTCTCCTGAAAGTGAGTTTTCCTTTTTCTTTTTTTTTCATACAGAATAATTTGGAAAACAATTACACAAAAGTAAATGCAGGGTAATTCCGCAGTCAGTAATAAGTGCACAGCTCTGCAGGGCTGCCAGCCTTTCCTGCATCAGTTATGGCTATCGGTAAAAAGTTGGCCTACAGGCTTGTTAAAGAAAAGATAAACCTTTGTAAAACATCTTTAATATTCAAAAACATACATAAGCACTACTGAAGAATAATTCAGAGGACTGCGGTGAATCATTATGAACAGATGCTATAAACGGGAACAGTAACACTGATAGGTAAGGGAGAAGTAAGGGAGAAGTAAGCTATTCTGGGAGTCCTGAAAATCTCTTCTCGTTCTTCTGACAGATCCTGCTGCTACAGTTCCTTTTTAAAAATTATTTTCTGAAAAAAGCACTTTTACGAAGAAACCTTTTACTGGAACTATTATTTAACCAAGGCTTTCTACATCACTAAAACACCCTGCAACTGAGTTCCCAATATAGTTTGAGAATGAGAGGAGTAAAAAAACGAGCAAAGAAAAAAACACCATACCTGCACCAGGAGCTATTTATTAGCATAACACTCTTCCTTTTAAAGATTTCGTAACAACTGAAGTATATACAAAGTCTTACAGCATTTACACAATAAAAAAGTTTCCTATTAGCTGATGAAGTATAGGGTAGTGCTGCAGTTTACTTCAAAGCATGTATACAGTAATAATGAAGCAGACCACTGTACTTCCAACTTCTCCGCTACCACACCACAGCTGCCAGCTGGAGTGACAGTTAATTAAACCACTGGGAAGACACAGATTGTCAAAAGATTGGTAACAGGTTGACCTGCAGCACTAACCACGGTAAGGAGAGGAGAGAGAGAGAAAAAAAAAGAAAAAGCTACATACTGTCGTGTTTCTACACTTTCCTAGAGCTGTAACAAACTTTCACAGCCATAGATATAACATATGCAAGACAACATAATCACAATTTCTCTGATATAGGTCAGCTACTGAGTGTATTTACTTCTGAATAGGAGGCATTATATTGATATGGCTGTGTATTTCCATTTTTTGTTCATGAATAGGTCTACAAATAGGTCTACAAAAAATTAAAAGACAGCATGGAGTTGGTAGTCATGATGTGTTTGACTAATAAAGGCATTCAATATCAGCTATAGGATCTAATCATTCCTGTCAAAAGTTTAAGACCAGGAATCTTTGAGTAAAAACGAAACCCACAACATCCCACACCCAAGACATTTTCCTCTGTTGACTCTGACCTTCTTCAAGCCTTTCCAACAGGGTAATATAAAACCATTAAAATGCTTACCTCCAAACAAAATACAAGACTCATTTATTTTATAAGATGTCAAGCAGATTCACTAGGCTATTTCTGCTGTGAAACTGAGGGAGCGTAATTACCTAGAAAATGAAAACTCTTAACCAAACAGTCCCTTACTACAAGTAGGGATACATATTTGAACAAAAATGCAGCATCCTTTGCCTTTTAGAAACAGTTTTACATGTGCCAGTAACCCACTTTCTGCAAGAGATCAGGCTGCTCTGCCTATTGTTGTATGTCCAAATCTCTTATTTTGGCCAATATTACTTTTATTTGTCCAAAGGGATTCTGAATCAATTTAGAAACTAGTAACATCCGTTGACAATATCTGTATTAAGACAAAAAGTGACATATAAAAATCCACAAGGAACTACATAAATATCAAAGAAGTCATATAATCTTTCCATGTAAACACTTTTGATTATGCCGAAGCCCTAATTAGATTCTTGTCTTAAACTTTTGGCAGATAATGCGTACGCTCAGCCAGGCTTTGTAGTTAGTTATTGTTCAAGTGGAAGCCAGGTCAGTTCACATGTTGACAGGCATGCAACTTGAAAACATTGCACAACAAGCAACACAAAAGAGATTTGAGAAGTGTACAAGACTTCAAGTAGACTTCACAACCCTTCACAACTGAATATTCACAGACAAAGATACAGTCCTTGCTTTTCCTCCTGCGGATTTCCTCTCACACGTGGGACACTTTCTGTGACTCTCTAGCTTGCTTGATGCTATACAACCACTTGATGATTCTGGCATTCCTTTCAATGGCAGAAATGCCATATGGCACACGGTCATTGGCACTGTCATCGTTTCTAAGGTCACTGTTGCTGTCCTGAGACTGTTCACAGTCTGAGCTAATCATGCTTGCACTGCGAAAGTTGAGGGATATAATATCAGAGTTAGCCCTTGCAAAGTTTTCCATCCCGAGGTTTTCAAGCTCTTCAGGATCCAGTCCACAGTAGTTAAAGAATCGTTCAACATCTGCATCGACACGAAAGTATCTGTCGCTTAAGTCAGATTTCGATCGCTGTAGGGAGGGTCTTCTACTAACTCCACATCCGGGCTCGACTGCCTCGATCTCTGGGGATTTCAGGGTGGCAATGGCAGCGATTTTGGGTTTGGGAGGCAGAGGTGGGGCTGAACTACTGCAGGGTATTGCTTTTAAGGGCTTTGCACTAGTTACTTTCCTAATGTCTGAGGAGCTGTGAGAGACATGCAAGAAAGTCTCTGTGGACTGGTCCAGAAGCCTTCTGCTCACGTTGGAGCTGCTCTCCTGAGGGCTGCTGCGGCCCTGCGTGGGATAAACCTTTAAGGATTCGGCGAACGAGTGGCGGTTCAGCTCCGTCGAGTCGGCCCTGTGGGGCGGCCAGTTTCGCGAGCTGTGTTTGTGACCCGACCCTGAGCTGGAGCCTTCGGAGCTGTTGATGATGTTTTTCAAGATCTCCAGTTTCAGATTCTCCCTCTGGACGCCGCTCTCAGTCTTTGCGTTGTTGCCGAACACCTTCAGAGTGGGGCTCCCCAGCGCGCGCTTGGCGGCGGGGCACACGGGCGGCTTCGCCAGCACCGCGGGCTTCACGGGCTCCTGCTTGGCGTTGATGACCTCTTGGCTCTTGACATATTTTGCCTTGTCGGCCTCTAGCCTCTCCACCGCACTCAGCCGCTTCGGGTTCGGCTCTGCCTGCCTGCGGAAGTAGTCGGGTCCCTTGTTGAGGATGCGGAGAGGAACGGCAGACGTGAAGGTGACGGCGGGACTGACGGGCTTCACCATGCTACCTGTCGGTAGTGTTTCTGTAGGCATGTTTGGTGGTCTTTCCCCCGCAGCCGTTTTGGATTCTTCTCTGGGATCTTCTAAATGCACGGTGTAGAAACATGTACATTAAGCACGACGAGGAGCAGATGAATCCCGGAATCGGAGTGCTAGCAGCAGCGCCTCATCGCACAGCTCATTAAATAACACTGCGCTTCTCTCTGGAAGGCAGCCTTTGTGCAGAAAGGCCACCAGACACCAGTCCGTGTCAGTGTGCTCCGCCGCTCCCTTTCTCCCCGCTGAAGGACGTGGGAGTCTCGCCGTCTCCTTTGTGCTCCGCGGCAGGCGGCGATCTGAAACGCAGAACAACGAAGCACACGTTAGCGAGGGCGCCCGACAGCGGAGCTGCGGCGGGAGGCGCGTCGCGCGCTGCCCCGGTGCCGCGGGCACGGCTGCCACGGGGCGCCCCGCACGCCTGCAAGCGCAAAGCGTCGCGTGGTGTTCACGATCCCAACCCGGATTTAACAAAATGATGCTCAAAGAGAGGTAAAAAAGTCATCAGGATGCGGCTGTACATTTCTGGAGGCGGATGGGGAAAAGGAAGCAAAATGTATGGGTCCGGAGGACTAGAGCCATCTATTTCTTGAAGATCAGTGCAAAAGCATTTTCAAACTGGTTTCTACAGCTTTGATTGATTGTTTGTACATGCTTTACCTCTGAACCCATAACACTTTATTCCTTATGCCCCGCAATTCTAAGAACACAAGTGCATTTTCCTTTTTTATTAAATGTTCCAGAAAATGAATGGGTCTAAAAAGCAAAGCACAATCTGAGACATCAAGCACTTCAAGTGCCATGCACGCACTTCATGACTACTCTGAAATAAATCCACCATTAAAAGGACTTGCTAAAGCCACACATTCTAGCTTGAAGTCTGAAACATCAGTCACCAGAGCGCTGGTGCTCCAGCAGGAAAGCAAGGATCAAATCGTTCACCAGAGTTTGGAAATCACTTACTTATTAGGAAGAAAAAAAAAGGTTTTTTTTTTTAAATGAAAGACTTTGGGAGCCCACGAAACATGATGATTGAGCTCGAAATAAAAAAGCTTATAATTGTTCACTTGCATATAATTGTTCAAGTTTCCTATCAAGCACTAAATCTGAATGAAGTTAACTTTTATCTAAGTTATCTTAAGATTCTTCTCACTTAAGATTGTCACAACAGTCCAAAATCCAGTGGTATGAATGATATGAGTGCTTTAACAATTTTCTTCCACATGAGGCACTGAAGGACACTTATCAAAGAATCTGCTTTTCAAGCTGTGATTTAGCTAATGGATCTCATTTTCTTTATTACTGCCCCATTAATCTATGTCGCCCTTTTTAATATCCCATTTCTCCTATCACTGAATTCTTCAGGGCGAGAAAGAAAAGCTGCTGCTACTTCCTACTTCTCCCTCGTGCTAAGGAACAGGGAGCTGCATCCCTCCCGGTCACAAGCTGCTTTAGCATATCCTTCGGTGCTGTGTGTGCTCCTCCATCAATATCCACCTCATTAATGTAGGGTACGCCAATCAGCATATTGCTCGGACCAATTACCTTTAAAAAAATGCAAATAAAAGTACACTTAACCCATAAAGGCAAACAGCTTCAAGTACTCGTTCGCAGAAACAAATGATTTAACACATCGAATATTCCCTCCAATTCATTCAAGGTCAAAGCAAGCAAATAAAATCTATAAATGCCATAATGAGATTATAGGGAAAAGCTGAGCTTTCTCCTGAAGGCTTACTGAGACAAGTATTCTTCAAATATAAACTAACATATTTAGGTGGGTGATAAACCAGACACGCATTCAGTGCAACTGAAAGGGTAGTGAAATGTTAATTAAACTTCCCTTTCAATGTTGCTTTATAAATCCTACTGTTAACTCCTCAGTCCTTCAGACTTCCTGAATTTTAACTAACTCTCTCTGAAAGAGAAAAAGCTCTTTTTCCTCATTAGAATCAACATATTTATTGGTACTACTCTTTCAAAGTTAGAGTATCAAACATCCAAACGTACTGAAACGTTCTGACATGCATCCGCACATGCACATTTCTATTCTGCACACACAAATCAAACCCTTCCACAGCGCCAGGTCAGAGCTTAACTGCTAAAGTGCTTTCAAAAATACCTGGCCATTGTGTATATTTTCTATTTATGTGCATAAAACAAACATAAAAATGCACAATGTTATTGCCACTTGAGTAAGGCACAACTCTCCACTTCCTTCTTCACCGCTGTCACTGAAGATCCCCATGGTCCTGCCTCAGGAGACCATTGGCAATCCCATTCTCCTCTCACTCCAGGAGCGCAGGAGAGCAGCAACTGTGGGCAGCAACGGTGGGAACTGAAGCATCAGCCTCACCAACTGCTTTGGGGAGTCTCTACCCACCACTTAGGAGCAGCCTCGCTCAGGACAGCTCTCATCGATTCAAGTTAAGCTCCATGCAGCTATGGATATGGATGAATGATAGATCTGTCTGCTGTTCAATCTGCCCTACATTCAGATATCACAAGAAAGTTGATTCAACACTCCCTCTCAGAGAGATAAAAAGTGTTAAAGCAGATGCTATTAGGTAAGAAAGTGGGATGAAAAGGAGGAGGCGGCGTGTAATGTGTCAATGAAACAACTCCTGTGCCGGTGCTGATGATGACTGTAGCTTAATTCTGCTGTTGCTAGCGTGGAAGTCACTGTTAACTCCTGTCAGCTCCTCTGCTGCTGCCCACGGGCACCTGAAATGCAGCACGGCAACTACAAGAGCCTTCTCCTCCCTGATTTCATGGCTAATGCAAAAGGAAGCAGCAGCAGCGCAGTGTGGTCCTGGGAACACAAACTGTGCCAGTTGTGCAAACCTTCACTGCAGCACCAGGGGTAGAAATGGCTTTTTGTGGGGGGCTTAAATTACAGAGAAACTCAAGGTTTTCTTATCTGTAGTTTCCATGGGGAACAGCTCTAGTACCAGTTTTTCACTATAGAGATGCAATGACAAATAGAATACAGAAATTCAATGGTTTTCTCCAGCTGCTCCAGGAAACGTATAAAACATACTGAGGGACCAAAGACCATTCCTTATAGTCTGATAATTTCCTTTACATCTAAATGCCTATTCCATAGGTCTAATCCTGCCATAGACTCAACTGCATTTTACAAGATTCTTTTGGGATTTCTATTATAACTCTTCCTTACAATAATCACTAGACTTAAGAGATATATTATTTAAAATAAAATCAAATTAGAAACAAACACATATGCAACTATAGTTCATTTTAACACTACATATCTATTAATAAAACCTTCCTTAAAGTTTATATCAACTGAGCTCTGTAACATCCAATGATTGTTACAGAGCTGATGAGTAGAATACAAAAATATAAAAAGGCAGAGAGATTTTCTTTTTCTTTCCTTTTTCTTTCTTTTGGTTTTTTTTCTTTTAAAGCTACATTTTCATCCAGACACATTGATTCAGGACTCATTTGTCACAGAGGCAGAGATCCAAAGCACTTATTCATTGCAGACATCATACTCTAGTCACTGCTAGGTCGGCAATATGTTTGTCAGATATTCACATTTAATAACAGTCTCACTATCTGCATGACTTAGGAGAACGAAATACAGCCTCCAGCAGCAGTAGTTACATAACTAACAAATTACAAATGAATTCTGTATAAAACATTCTTTTCTTAAAGGCACAAACTATGCCAAAACTTTGGAATTACAGCTTCGTATAATCTAAATATACAGATTTCTGAAATAAAAAAAAAAAAGAGTTTATAAACTGGCCACACTAAGTATTTATTTCTGGAGCTATTATTAATACAATATTATTGTAATACTCATGTTTTTCTTTTCATTTTTTTCTCATGTCTAAAACTGCATTCTAAATTCATAGTGTTGACAGTGCATCTACTTCCCCATTTGCCTTGGATGTCCTGCATCTTGGCCGAGTTTCAACTAGAATTTCCTAAAAGTATCACAAGAGCACTATATATTTCAATAACATTAATGCTACAGCATAGCTGCAACAAACAACAGTGAAAATCTTGCTCAAATCAGGGGAATCTTTGCTGTCGACTTCAGTGGGACAGGTTCAGCCAGTCTAAGCTGAAGCTGATGCTCTTAATTCACTCCTCTGAGACACTGGATGAAAGACGTGGACAGGAGGTGGGATGAAGCACAGTGGTAAGTGTAATGAAGGCTGACAGCCTCTACTCTGCTCTCCTTAGTATTTAAAGGCCTGTGTCAACTTTATTTTCCAGATGGTAAAACATAACCACCAGAACCTCAAGATGCACCATAAACATCACATAAATTCAGGCTCAAGCCATCAACAAGTGATCTCAAAAGGACTCAAAAAAAACCACAGTGAAATTGGCATTAGAACATGGTACACAGATGAAAAATATCTGGATTTATGAACGACTGACTACACTTAGGAGTGGAAGGCGCCATCATGAAGACACCTTGTTAATTGTGGCAATAAAGTCTATAAATGAGAACTTCATGAGCAATGAGTTCTACAGTAGATAGATAGTAAGATAGATTAATGTGCATGATTAAAGAATCTTACAGAATAAACCAGTGAACAATAAATGAATAGTAAACATTTATTCATGTGGAAGTTTAGGACTTCAGGAGATCATTGAAAAAGTGCTACAGTGACCCACAAGCAGAAGTGGCAGAACTGGATGTCACTGGGAAGCTTCCATAGGGCAGGAAGGTTGCAACTCTGACAAAGGCTGCCACTTTGCACTGCTGATGTATTATAATAATAAACTTCAATGTAACTAGTTTTACCTTTGTGGAGGTTTGTGAAAATCAATCGTGCCCTGGCCCAGTATCAGATATACGCCACTTCTGCTCTGTCCCCACACTGCTCTTAAAGACACCTATAACTTGAGCATGCCAGGTGTCATTGCAAAGTGTGTTCAACTGGTAGGTTTGCAAAAGAGAAGCTTCTTGCAAGATAAAACCTTCCTTACCAAAACCCTTGCTACCATTTAACTTTTTTTTTTTTTTCACCATGCAGTTAAATCTGAAATTGAAAACAGAATGTCTACCTATGTACAAACAGTAAAATACACGGAAGTACCTTCTGGAAAACCCACAGAGAAGTGCCTAGAAAGTAGCAAAGATCTTAGCAGAGATACTTCCATCTGTAATGTGTGTGTGTGTTCACTCAGAGCTGCTCAGAGACATCTCTCAAAAGAAAAATCTGCAGAAAGAATTCTGTTCCCTTTTAGTTATGAAATCTTCCTCTGTTAATGTTTCTACCCAATAACCATAATCCCTTCTCAGTTACACTTGCTTCTGGGTAAATACCATCCCATAGGTACATCTACGGTAAATACCGCCCTATAGGTGGCATATGAAAGCTGTGATTTCTTTAAAGAGTTAAGAGATCTGCACAAGTACTCAAGAAAGCTATAAATTAACTTTCTTTTCTTCCAGCTAGACAGTACAAAAAATTTACAGGCTTTCATATTATTTGGAGAGCTGTGACATGCTGTGCTTGTAAAGGCAGTAATGAAAACCAAGCCTATTTTGTGCAGACCCCCATGTTTCTTACAACATACTGTGGAATAACTTCTCTGTCATTTAAAACAAAGTCAGGAAAGACCCTAAACTAAGGCCACGATGAAACTTTTTGTTAAATTTGTAGCTCTTGCTTTCAGTGACTCCTTCTATCTTGGCATCTGTTTTATCAGAACAATCATCTGGGCACTCTGCAAAGCTTTGGGAAATGTCTTTATTACTTGCATGTCTGCCAGGCTCACGGTTCTGTCATTTCCACGTTGATGCTGCTTCGACTCCTTTAATCCTGTGTATCTCCATACCCATCACACTTCAGTTTCTATCCCCCTCTCTACAGTTCAATGCAGCGGAGCACTGCAGTGGGGCACAGAGAAGCAGCCCTCCATGGCGCACGCTCCAAGCGCTGGGCTAAGGAGGCATCTAGAGATGCCCGTGCTTCTGTCCAAAGGGTTTCACCCTTTAAAAATGTTTGCAAATTTTCTTTAAAATAAGGAAAACACGAAAAAGCCCTCATAGGGTACTATGTTAGGAACCTGATGCTGCTCAATGTGTTTTGAAGTAATTTCTAGCAAGTAGGGCAGTTTCAGCTAAGATTTAGGAAGCGCCACCTAAGAGCATCCAGTGTCCTGCTGACTCAGGCTCTCCCTCTGAGGGGGAAACAAGTCTCTGTTCTGCAGATCAGGGATCTCATCCAGCCTCTCCTCTCTCGGCTGCTCAAAGGGCACTAATTTTTGACCTGGTGGTGGGAAACAGGGAGCTGCTGCCATGGCAAGCAGTTCCATTCCCGCGGGAAAGACAAAATCTGCCAGCCTGCCGAGAGGGCCGAACCCTGGTTAAAGCAGATTTGCTGAGAAAGTTTTGAAATAACTGTCTACAATGAGGGATATATTAAAGGAACATAATCTCATAGCTATAAACAGATTTTATTTAACAAATAACAATAAAGCCACAAGGAAAATATCTGCAGCTAGACATTCCCTTGTAATTACTAATCCTGCAGAACTCCAAAAATGTTCAAGCGCATGAAGACCCAGAGTTAATAAATATAGCCTAGGAAAGGAAAACAAACCCAATTTATGCCAAGAAAGGCACAAAACAGAGAGAGCTATTATAGATGCAAAAGGCACATCAGACTTGATGCTTCTTTTCCTTTCACTATCAGATTTAATTAGTAGGAGAAACCTTTAAAAATATCCATTTTTAAAATTGTCAAAGTTTTTTTGCGTTTTCAAAGTTTCTTACCCTTTGTGAGAATATATTTGAAGTGTGCCCAAAAATATTGTCTATTTGTTATAAAAAACAGCAATTTTTACAAGTAGCAAAACAGAAAATCACATAGACTTCTCTTAGTTACTATTACTCTGTTATCTTATTGTTGTTTTGTTATAAGGAAAATGTTTTTTCATAAATTACAGTGACAGAGCTTAATATAAATATTAAGATATGGTCAATAAATATTAGCTATTGATATTAAGAAACTACAGGAAAAATTTTAATAGGTAGTTTAGTAGGTACAATTAAAAACCACACATGCTAAAACTGACAGCAATCCAGAAATAATAATGTTCACCCAGAGCACAAGAAGTCACCCTAATTCTGCCACAGACTTTTGCATAACACTGCTGACTGCTGTGGGGTGCTGCCTGGCGTGGTAACCTCTATGTACTAACCATCCTTTTCTGTAAGATGAGCAGTTACATCAGGGTTGGCTACTCAGAAACAGTATCTACACTGCAATATTTCCAGGTTAACCATTTCTAACCATCCAGACTATGAAAACATGAAATACTCCACATTTCCATTTCCCTTAAATAAACACATCGCAAAAGCGTTGACTACCTAAAACCAGATGAGGTCTAATTTCTTTCTTCTTGTTGTTTTTTAAAGCACAAATGATTTACAGCAGTATTCCAACTCAGGGAAAAATATCTTTTATTTTTGAATGGCACAGATATGTTTTTCATAGGTAAGAGGACATCTTGCCATATCATATTTCATTCCATATCATAGTTCATTCCATTTTCTCCAGCATCAAGTCTAAGGAATAAGAAGTTAAGAAAAAAGATAAAAGCAGTGCATATCACTATGTCTTGAAGACATGCCTGCATATTTTTAAAACTTCTTTAAGTAGATACTTAAAAATTCCAGTTCTGGCTCTGGAACACAATGTCAATGTAGCTTAAGTCTTTAGTGTTATTATAAGATATTACAATCAATATGATAGGGCCGTATAATCTAAGACAAATAACATTTTATACATGCATGGCATAATTACACATTTGTGTGTGCAGCCCCTCAGACTGTACTAGGAGACTGAACTATTTCCAAGTTACTAGAATATTTCTAGTATATTTTCTATTTAATCGCTATACCAGAAACATGTGCCCACCGAGTACACATTAAAAGTACAGCTCTTCAAAAACTGATAAAGATACGCAGTCAGCTCTTTGTTAAAGGGTATAAAAACTGCTAACATCCACTCTGATATTTAATGTAATGACCGTTCACAAAAGCTGTGCATTTAAAAAGGCAGGATGTCTGGACTCCTTGGACTACATGATTTTCAAAATATCTGAGGACCTTAATGATGCTGTGATTATGCTGGAAATCCTTCCTACCCACGATGTTTGTTCAAGGAAAGACCTTAAGAATGTCACTATTTTAAAGCAAATCAAAGCTGTTCCGAGTCAGAGTTTAAACAAGTGAAGAGGGAGGCAGGGAAGGGAGGGTTGAGGCATTCCGGTTTCAAGAAGGGAAAACAAAACAAAATTGTGCAAAATAGGAATTGCGAGTGTGGGGATTGGTGCAAGAAGAGTGAAGAATGGTGAGATATGGAGAGGCCCAGGAGATAAGCAGTCACACGTTAAAAAGCAGAGAGAAAAAAGGTGTTGGCAATAAAGAAGGGCACACCAAAGAGCGGGAAGCAGAAAAAGTACGTAAGATGAGAAGAAAAATTATGAAGAGACTATTGAAATCCTCCTATAAATACTCCGCCAGTGAGGACCTCTGGTTTCAGCCTGAAGGTCCTCTCTGGTGGGCAGCTCCCCTCCAGCTCATCCTCGCCAGGGCACAGAGACGTCCCACACTATCAGGTCCAACTAATCATTGATCTCCATCCATTTCTAAATGTACTCTCTGAAAATGAGTAATGAAGGCAGCCAAGGGTGAGTGCTGTCCCCATCTCAAATCAAAGACTCGATCTTTTCCATTGGTCAAACAAGCAACATGTTGTCCCCCAAATTACACATCTCTCGAGGCATCTGAGTCAACACTAAACGTCAAATCATTTTTCTGAGAAGACAGAAGTAAATCCTGTACAGTACGGAAATGTGAGGGTGAGAACACGAAACGTGACTGTGAGGTCAGGCTAATTTGTGACCACAAAAGTTGAGAGTGGATTAATTACTATTAGATTTTTGAATGTTAACTGATATCGGTCATTGGCACAGCTTGGACAGCTTTGGTGTCCTTCATTTTATACTACAACATATTCAGAATTGAAGTCTAAATTTCCTCAGCTTACAACATTTGGTTCTGAGACAATTCCAACATTCTGGGAAGGGATTTTTACCCTTAAATTAGCCATGTGTACTCTCAAACTTAACATTTTTTTCTCTCGAAATAAAACAGCAGTGATAATTGCTAATTTAAGACCCCACACGACGCAAATTTACATTCTGGAGCCAAATACGGTGATTAGAAACAGATGAACAAGAAACGCTGTCTACTGAATGGAACCAGAACTACCAAACAATGCTTTGTGTGGCTGATCTGATACACGGCGCAGCAGATACTGATTACTGACTGTTTTCTTCGACTCAAACATGGAAAGTCCTGTAATTTAAAACTGACAATGTGTAAAGCGAATTAAGCAAACTCCACTCAACTACTCACGAACACTTGAGCCTACTAGTACCATTTTAACATTTATTAACCTAAAACCATTGGCAGAAAATGCCACACTCATAACTCCTCTCTTCTCCTTTTGCCCACTTGGGTTTCAGCTGTTTTTCTTTACACTCACTGAGAATGAAGCTACTTGACATACCACATTCTTTCAATTATTCCCAATATTGGATTTTTCCCTTTTTGTTTAGAAGCTTTAATGATGGAGTTTAGAAGATTTTAAACTTCACTGCCTGCCACCTGCTCAGACCTTGAAATCCACTTCAGAGCATGCCGAGGATGGACTCAGAGATGTTGAAACTTCCTTCTGTTCTCGAGACCAACAGTAACAACAAGATAAATAAGAAAAATCCCTGGGGGCCTAAGGCTAGAAGTCCTTGCTTGGGCTGAAACTCTTCATTATAAGAAGTTCTCACAGCTTACTGAATTGAAAGACTGCAACTAGACAAAGTACAGACTGGAAATAAAGAAAAAATAACCCTTGAACCAGGGGACTATTTCAAGAGAGGGTTCTGCCATGCTGACAAAAACATCTCTGTGTGACTGGGGACAGCAAAAGTTGACCTCCATCTTAATAACAATGAATACATATTCACAGCTAAACAGTCTGTGATTGAATAAATTAGTAAAGATTAAGAAAGAGAGATATATTGTCACAACATACTGCCCAAGATGGCAGCAGCAGAAATGGAAAAGTCCTTCTGGAATTACCCTGGTTATTACCACCCCCCGGACAAAGAAACATATGTTAATGCAAAATGGTACCTGTGAAAACGCAGTGCTAAACTCTCGTCCAGGCTCTGAACGACAGATTACAACGCTTCAAGGGATCTGTTCGAAAGAAATGAGGGAAAAAAAAGTAAGAAGGCGGAAATACGGCAAGCACATACATTTCATCACCGCTGAACACTGCAGTGCTGGGGGACACGGAAATCAGGCGCCAAGGAGNAAGAAATGAGGGAAAAAAAAGTAAGAAGGCGGAAATACGGCAAGCACATACATTTCATCACCGCTGCACAACTCTGCAGTGCTGGGGGACACGGAAACCAGGTGCCAAGGAGAGCCCGCGCCACTCCGGGCCAGGACCGCGATGCGGGACGGACGATATTTCTAACGAAGGAGCAAGACAAGGATAGCAGCGAGGGTGCCCTGGGAACGCTGCGTGCGAGCGGGGCCACAGACCTGACCAAGAGCCCTTTGGGAGCCTCGGAGCAACCCGCAGGGCCTGCAACCGGTCAGGATGGATCACGTGGCGGCCCAAATCATCAGCACAAAAAGGGCTCCGCACTGAAGCGAAACGTCTAAGTTATCAACAAAGGAAAAGAATATGTGTGTTTTAGTCTGTTATTACAGATCATGTAGATAAACACCATCGACTACTTTTGATTTAACCACACCTAAGGAAGAACAGAGAAAATATTGGGAAAAAAATACCCTAAGAAACTATTTCCATGAAACAGTTTTTTTTGGAGGCTACGAATCAGTGTCAGCTCCCTCATTTATCAGCACTATAATATTAACATTTAGATGTTAATGTTACTGCAATGCAGTTGCTAGTCCATCTTGACACTAAAAAAAATCATTGGCAATGGTTGGTTTTTAAATGACCTTCCACATGTGGGGTTAAGGTCAAAGAATAAAAAGCTTCTGTGCTAGGAAAAACAAAATGAAACACAAAACACTTCCCCACAGGGCACTGCACAGGGCTGCCAGGAGATTTTCCACACTAACAACTCTCTTGAAATTTTTCTACCTTCTTATGTGGTTATAAGAAATTAGCTATTTACTTTTTTAGCATCTATTTGAATGGATTACTCACAGAAGAACTGTAATATTGAGCAGCGATATAAAATTAAAGGTGTGATTTTTTTTGTATGAATTAATAAACATTTTTGAAGTGTCACCTAATAAGTTTTGTTAACATCCTCACCATATAGAGAGCAAACTGAAAAATCAGTGTTGAATATTTAGATGTTATGTGTTATGTTATCTCTAAATTTAGTAGTTATACACACAATAGTTAAGGAAAGATAAAACAGTATATCCATTCAAGACATCCATCATACATAGATCTTTATTTATGCATTAAAGCAAATGCTGATTTTTTTTTAGGTTGTATTTTGCTACAGAGTGTATAATGTTCTACACGCACTTTTCAGGTTTCATTTCCGCCATGCACTTTTTCTCTGCTTTTGATTTTCAACCGTCCAGGAGAAACTTTACAGCTTTGAAAGCACAAGCTAGATTTCATTCTTATTCTTTTGGCACGCAAACAAGATTTTCCTAGAACATTAGCCCTCTCCAAAGATACATCCACAAATTTGCCCAGCACATATTGGGCAGGGAAGAAGAGGCGCTGGTAGCCAGGACCCCTCCAAGGACCCCTCCGACACCCTCCTCGCCCTCCCAAGCCCTTCTTCCTCACCATTCTTCCCGCCATGTCTCTCCTTCAAGATCAGATCTGGAAACCATATTCCTCCCTTCAGCAATTCCACTCCCACGTCTATATGAAGGAGCACAACACTGCAAGCTGTATTTAATTGTAAATTATGTTAAAATATGAGCGGATGGGCTGGGGCTTGTTTAAAACAAAGATTTCTTTGCTTCTCCCTACTCAGACCGATGTGCATCTCTGCCAGCATAGCCAGTATCTCTCCCATCTCATCATCCACTTTCATGTTTGAGCAGTATGTTCTTATTCGTTCTTTTTTTTTAATCTCCTCCTGCTCAATTCCTCTCAGCTCCATCCGCCTCCTTTCCAACACATTACCTCATCCTCTCTGTTTGCAGCTACACAGACAAATACCTCTAACTACCCCATAAAAAGAGTAGTTGATCAGGCCTTCAACAGTCAGAGGATTGTATCTCTTAGTCAAAGGCTGCAATATAAATAAATAAAAGGTGAGACAGCATCCAGCTGAGAGACCAGGCCTGTTCCACTGACTTGAACGACCCGAGATTTCTGCTATGATCTGTCCTTTCTTGAACTTGAGCTTGGCAGAGCAAGCACAGCAGACCTGTCTTCAGAACGTCCAGCACCTGCTGACCACGGTGGACGTATTCCCACGTTGAGGGAAGAACAGAAAATCCATTCCCATGGTGGGATGTGGACACGGGGGGATGTCCATGGGGCTTGTGGACACCCAGTAGGAGGGCAGAAAAGTCAAGCTGACAGATTCACCAAAGCAGCATCTTTAAGGAGAGCTCCTAAACATAGATATAGTGCCACAGGCCATGCACCACAAAGCCTCCTTCCCATCATATCAAGATATTTACAGTATTTTTAATTGATACCAATATATAAATTCATATGCAAACACACATACACATCTATGTATCTATCTGTCTATAGACTGTCTATATGGCTTACTTTAATTCTAGTAATTCAATCAGACTTGAAAGCTATTCACAGTATACGACCTATGCCCAAAAATAAAGCTGGCAAGACTAGAAAACTCTCTACCATTTCCTCAAAATGTAACACTTATGCTATATCATTATTTCAGTTAGCAACAGGGATCAACACATTTCCGATGTGACTGTCAGTGTGACTAGGTAGTGGAAAATGCCCTCATTCAGTGAACAGCAGTGTATACCATTTCATACCATTTCCAGTGTATACCATGGTAATAAAAAATGCAAGTATTAATACTAGAGTTAGCTATTCAGTGGGTTGTCACAATTTTCTGATTCCACAATAAACACGCTGCTCCAATTCTCAAGGGTTTTTTGAGAGGACACACATAAAACTGAATTTATTAGGAAGACACACATGGGCTTCATTAAACTCAGATCTGGACGCAAGGAAAAAGATATATACACAAAACCCAAACAACTGATGTTTTGGGGAGCTTTTAAGCACATTACTGGTTTCAGGCGTCCAGGGTATGAAAGAAAAGACCAACAACTCCATTTAGCAGCTGTAAAAGGAACGTGCAGTGAAGACGGTTAATGGATAAGGCTGATGAGTGCATATAGGGTCAGGTCATCTCAAGAAATACAGATAAAAGCACACAATTGATCTATATTTTTTTTAATACAAAACGTATTTCTAATAACTCATACACGCACATTAGCTTCATTACAAATATTCAGGCTGCCCACACGCAAACAACTGCGCTGTGTTGAACTGAGGGCGGCCGTGTTGCTCCCAGTGTTACTTCTCAGTGAGCAAACCTCAGCCTTACACAAGTTCAGTGATCAGCACAACAGTGCAGCGGCCTCCAGTCGTGGACGTGTGTTGGACAGGGCACCAATGCGATGCAGCTCATGGTGCCACAGACTGTGCCCAGCAGGAAGGAGCAGCCTGGAAATTTTCTCCAACACTTGAAGCCCAAAGCAGTGCCCTTCAGCAGCCTTCTTAATCAGGCCAACACCTTGAACATAGGAGCGAGGGATCAGCTATGCTACTGGAAACATTTTAAACCTATGAAAAAAAAGCATCACTGCATGAAAAGCAAGGGAGAGAATGCAGAATACAGCCCAAATCTCTGCAGGAAATGTGAATCAGAGTGATCAGAAAACTTGTCAGCACTAACAAAGGTTTAAAATACTCCTTTCCCCATTACACTTTTTTTGTGTGTATAAAAGCAGTGTCATATAAATACTTCAAGTTTTGATTACTCACACAGATGTAAACCTAATGGCTTTAGAAAAGCTCATCCCTTCTGCACGCGTTATGCCAGATCACGGTCGCGAGGTTTTGGCTCCCCTGCCTATCCATCTGTATCGCCCAGGGCCATACAGGGCTACGCAGAAGGCCCTTAAATAATATATGCTTGTCTTCTCCACGACACCGAGGAAGGTGGTAATAAAGAAACATGCTGCATTTATTCCAAACATTCTGGGAAATTTGTGGTAAAATAGGCAGCCAGCCTTGGCTTCAAAGAGCTCATGTGTTTGTATCACTAGCAGACGACCGGTCTCCAAGAAGGTACTAGAACTTACTACTATGGACAATTAATACAGTTGAATATTAGCTTCCTTTTAGTTCTTCCTGAACTTGGAAATCTTGGTTTTATTTTCCTCACACGTGATGATTCGGATGAAAATACAACTAGACACACACTCAAAATACTGACTGCATAGTGTGTGCACTGTCCTTCTAATCGAATGGCTTTTGCTGGTCTCTACAGTATTGTCTTATACAAACAGAAAGTGGTTATCAGGACTTCTCTCAAAAAGCAAACTGTGTGATGATATAGTGCAAAAGACATGGCAGTTGGCATCTGTGCAAAACAGCGATGATCTAAAGATCCTTCTTGTGATCCATTAGCAATGGGCACATGGGATATATTTTAGCTTCGGCCTCAACATGAATCATTAAAGTAACTGTCCTTATCTTTCCAATTCTCTTCTGAAAAAATATATTTTTTGAGACAGATCAGATCTAAACAGCAGAAGAAAAGCTGATGTCAGACTTATTATGACACAGAAATCCACGAAGCTGAGCCATGTACACAAAGCAATTCACCTCCTGAGCTGCGGCTGGAAGTTTTAGCATCCGATATAAAGGTAGAAATTACATTAAGCCTAGACAGTAAGCAATGAAATTCTTCAACATTTTTCAGTTCAGTTATTCATGAGAGTCTGAACTACAACATCAGTCCTCTCAATGAATAATATTTTACACCTTTTTTTTTTCTAAAAATAATCACAAACTCATTCAAATTTCTCTACAGGAAAAAAAAATTTAAAAAAAGCAACACCTGTAAAAACACCGATTACGGTCAGACAGCTGGCATACTGCAATTGCTCATTACACTAATTTTAACAGTCTCTCTCATCTGTTAAAATCAAGGTAGCTAAATAAATTCTAAACATTTTTATTATTACAAGCAAAAGAATGTGTAAACTATTGAGGAAGAAGAGATATTTCCTTTCAAGAATTATGCACTTGAAGAAATCCATATGCAGATGATAGGAAATTTTAGTAATATGCTACTTTTAGAAGACTAATTAAATAATATATATCTTTGCAAAATGGGGTTGTAACTTTAGGGCTAAGTATCAGTAAAAAATGGAGATTTTCATTTCTTTCTGGGAAGCATTTCTATTTCTTTCAGCAGGCCAGCCATATCTCTTAGAGTACCCTACCTTTTGAGGTCAAAGATGTGCCCTTTGAATTAGCAGGGCCAGAAAGCACCACGTTATCCTGCCAATGGTTCCTTTAGCTGGCTGCTTGTCAGCTAAGCATCCTTACACAGGGAAAGTGCTAAGCTGAAAGGCAAATCACTGAAGGACACGGATCAGGGAGGGCTGATAGCACCGATACTGCGTTATCTGAAATTACCCAAACCTTATAGGTACAAATGGCCAACACATCTGACAGGCAAGCAAAACCCCAGCAAGGATTTCAAAATGGAGAATAGAAGTAAGCCTAACACCTGGATTCCTTATTTAAATACATATGAAGAATAAGAGACACCTGGCCTTGGATACTACAAGCAAAGGGAGGTCGTTCACAGCCCCTTCTCAAAGCCACTGCCAAGGATTTCTTCTTTAGTGATCCGCTAAGGAGCAGTATGGCAAGCCTAGCACCTAAGGGAAGCAAGTAGGTGAAGAACTATGATGAGGATTTAAGGAACATGCCCCAGTTCTTCCCATTTTTATTTGCTGGAAATGAAAAAAAAAATGTTTGGTGAGTGAAAGTGAGAAGACAACTCTTCCTACATCTCCCATGAACCCAGAGGTGAAAAACTGTCTGCCCGAAGTCAGGGAGAGATCACAGACATGTGCAAGACAACAGGCAAAGCCAAATCCAGCTTCATCTAAAATCAGAGACAACAATCGGCTGATAAGCTCAAAATCTGTGGTGTTTCTTCCCCATCATGAGGAGAGGGTGATCGGGCTACTGTGGAAAGGCAATTCTTTTCTCCATTCCTTCTACTGAGCACTGTCAAGTGTGCTACTGCAACAGTAAAATTTTCTCTCACTATGGAGAGAAAATAGTTCTTGTTATAACGCTGTAAATACTGTTCATTTGATTGTGTCACCATATACTAAAATATTTGTGCTTTTTATGCGCTCCATATATTTGTTTCCTTTCGCATGTGTTTTTTTTTTTTTTTCATTTCTTGCTGGACTTGTCAATTCTTCGGTTGTAAACATCCACAGAAAAGCCAAGAACTACCTTAGACTAAGAGATCCATATCTTAAAGAAAAATTAAAGTAAGTGAAAGGGCTGTTTCCCATTCCAAAGGAAGATTGCAGTGAAAGAAAAACAGGATGAGATTATTACACAGCAGGCTTTGAGTATTTTCTTGAGCAACCCCATGCCAACCAAAAGCATTGCAGTACTTGTAGGCTGTCCTCTTCATGAAATGTTAAATATACTTATTATATTTAAATTATGTATAATATTTAAATTATATACAGTTTAGTAACTGTATATATAAGCTGATTTTGATAAGTTGATAATATATATAAGTTGAATTTATACATGTATGTATATAAATTTTTCTAGCCATTCTTTTTGCTTCTTCCAGGTTTAATGAAGTCTTGGCCCTAAAAAGTATGACTATAGAAATAGTGCAACAGGAAAAGTGAAAACAACACAGGCAGCGTTATGTGAACTAGTTGGACGACAACAGACCTTGAGCGGGACACCAAGTACAACACACACAGGCACAAAGGAGCCCTGTGTGCTTGAGCTGCAAACTGGCCCAAGTCCTGAGCTGGCCTCCACGTAAGTGAATGGAGAGAGATCTCAAAGCTGCAGTCCTTTCTTCAGCGAGCAACATGGGAGAACATTTAATAACAGCAGGTGGTTAGAAAGTGCTCTGCACAAGCTAAATGACCCATAACAGCTTACTTGCAGCATAAGCTTTCCCTAACTGCAAACAAAAATTGTAAATTTGCGTTAAACACTTCCCGATCATCTATGTCAAGATATTCATCTCACTGTTACTTTGTAAAAATTATTCAAACAGGGGAAAATAAAGAGATCCAAGGCAGTTACCGAGGCACAAAAGCTAAATGGAAACGTAAATGGAATCAAGGATCTTTGCATGCATAAATCATTGTTAACCTTGGCTCGTGTTGGCAACCATAGGGGAAAAATCATGCACGTAATTCCGATCTGGTCCACAAACTCTGTCTTTCTAGTATTTTATTCCATCACTTTGCAATGGGGTACACAGCATATTGAGCTCCAAAGGACCATGAACCGTGAGCAACACATCTTTACCAGCATCAATACTGTGTTGGTATCACTTTATGTTAGAGGGAAGAGGCGGATTTTATTTCTTATTAACTGAAGAAACTAGACCATTTGTTCACGGTATCAACCTACTGTCTTTAACCTGTGTGGCCAATGGCTCCTTGATGAGTGCATGTGTTTTTCCAGAGGAATTCTCAAAAGAAGAAAAAAAAAGCTATGAAAAGCAGAGATATCATCCAAAGCCTTAAATTCTCTATATAATAAACCATTCATATATTTGAAAATTTTAAAAGGTCTGCATTTCAGAAAATGTTGAGACTTACTATTCCACATTATGCACTCTGCAAACAATAACTCTGTTACAAGTATGTATGTACTATAACTGAACGTGGGTTTTCAGATGGAAGATAACGGAAGATATCGTAAAAAATAAAACTCAAATTTATTTGGTGTCTTAGCTCTCGAGTGGCTAACCTGGGTGCTTATGATATGCATAATCATATTTCTTAAGATCTCTACTGGGTATCTTCTTTCAGGCCAGCACTCAAAACGTGATTCACTAAGATTCAGAAATTCTATCTTGAAATTACTTCTCATTTTCTCCCTCAATGAGACAATTGTGGACAGTTCCCCATCTACACCAGTGTTCTGTGCTGCTGAGAAAGAGAAGGGTCTTTGCAGAGGTTAAAAGCAGACTCTGGGCACTGAGCCAGTCTCCAGCTGTGCTTTGCCCTCCTAAACTGCATTTAGATTCCCTGCAAGAGTATGCAGTATCTGTGTAAAGGCTCTTGAAAACCAGGGGCAATTCAGCCTGAAAATAAAAACATGGAAGAAGCAGTAGATACAGTATTTAAGCACCATTTTTCCACTTCAATTATTAACAGAATATAATTTACATTTGAATCTTGGCTCTTTAGCAGCATGCACCTGTCTTTGTCGGATGTTTGCATTTGATTGACATGAAATTTTAATTTTATACTATATGATATGTTTTAAGCTCTTAAGGAAGAAAAGTCAGGATCAAGACTTCCTGAATAATGACAGATTTAAGAATGGAAGTGAGGAAAGAAAGAAAGAGGGAAAAAAGAACTAGGAGATAATGACTGCTTTTTTCCTTGCTCTAGTTATATATAGTATATGGTGTCAAAGACTAGTATGCACAGGTGTCTGAAATGGGTTTCTAGGTCTTTTCATATCACCCTTGTGAAAATCTCACTTTTTCTGGAGATGTGGAAGAAAAAAGGCTAGAGAAGACTGAGGGCTGAGGAACAGCTGACAGTGAAAATGGATCCCAGCTCTAGAATATTTCTTGGATGCAACACAGCAAGGAGTGAACAGTGTCTCTCAGACACGTGGCTGGGAACCACACCAGGTGCCCAGCCCTGATGCTGACACACTGGAGCACGTTTGGGGTTGGAGCACAAGACATATGAAGATAATCAGAGAATTGGACTTGTTCAGCCCTAAAAAAAGGGCGAAAGCGGGGGCTAATTACTGCCTGCTGCTACCAAACAGGAAGGTACCCAGGATCTTCTTAAGATGCACCAGAAGGGACAGCATGGGAGGCAACGGCCACTACTTGGGACACGGGAAATTACGTCTCTCTCTATAAAGTCCTTTTACCCCAAGAAATGTTGAACAGGAAAAGAGGAGTTTGGAGGTGCCCAGACCTTCCCTGCACAGGGCACCCATCACCCTGATCCACCCGGACCTGCTCTGGGCCGCAGGACGGAGCAGGGCACCCTAGGCGGCCCTTGCAGCTGACACGACTCTCCAGTCCTCATCCCTCTTCCTCCGTTTCAGGGACTAGCAGCATTTTTGCCATAACAGCTAATCTTCCAAAATGTGGGAGGCACAATTACAGCGTACACATTAAAATTCGTCCATTTCATGCCATCACTCTTTTTTTTTTCTCTCCATTCTAAGAAATCGCTTCTCAGTACACGCTGTACTCCGTGCCCACCAAACCTCTGCCTTTCATTTCTCTCAATGATTTAGTTGTCCACGGCCTACAAAACAGGATGGAAACCAAAAGAACATGAAGCCAAGGGGGCTGTCTACCTAGAATAAATGCATGAACTCTCCTTCGCTTGGAGTGGGCGTCCATAACTTACTCACCAAGGCGCTGAGTTAAAAGGCAGCACTGTGTGGGATCCCCACAGAGGCAGTGGTTAGGAATCAGCTGAGGAAACGGCTGGGAAGGATGAGAAGATGCTGCCGACTTTGGGCAGATATTTAACTGGAGGTGAGCATGTGGCACTGTGTTGCCCAAGCCTTGCTGGCTGCTGCAGCACCCAAAATCTGGCCAGGCAAGGGGGATTTTCTGATGCCGCAGAGATTTACTAGGCAGTGAAATGGCGGGGGATCCTGTGGTGTCCGTCACACGTCCTCAACATCCAGTGTGATGGTACGGGAAAACAACAGAAAAAGAGGAAAGCACATAGGTATTCCTTAACAATGCTACATAAGGTTTGCTCTGCTCTCCCCTGGGGCCTCTGCCTGCGGTGACTTTGGGAACACACAAGTATCCGCAGAGACTCAACCCTGGGGCAGTATTCCCAGCAAACCTTGAGCGACAGGGATTACCAGTCACCAGCTCTCATCTTTTCCGTTTAGTGGAAATAAACCATTATTAGAAACTGATCTATGATAAACCAAAGCAGTTAAGCTGCACAGAAAGTGGCTAACGGAAGTGCATGCTGCCAAGCAAAGCCGTGAGGAGTGTAAGGATGCTGGCACACGCAGCTCTGCTCCTGTTATTCCACTTTCCTTGAGGCACCTCTTTCTCTCCAGCATCCCAATCAAACACACACACTGTACTTTCAAAAAATATCAATCCTATTAAGATGAGCAGGGTTTTGTAATAAAGCTACTAAAATTAAAGTGCCACCCTTTGTCATGTGGCAAACTGGCAAACGCTTATGGCAAGAGTCATTAAAGACCGACCTCTGCTAAGGGTATTCAGTGCAGGCTGACAGAGTCTGCATTCAGCTACCTTCTCTTCTAGCTACCAGTACATTTTTTATACATATATATAATAATAAATATGAAAATGAAGCAAACTTTGCTGGCAGTGCGTGCAAGGAAGGGTACAAGTGTGACTGAAGGTCAGCCAGACTTCCCAGCAGTGTCTCTGTACTGCCAGTGACCTCTTTTCTTCCTCGGTTTATTTTCGACACGTTTTCTATGCAGTAATTATCCAGCAGGATTATTAGAACAGCACATTAGGCTGTTCCTGGGTCCAACAATAAGAAATACTTGATGCCCAAGTAACTGATTTACCTTAATTCATATGAATGAATAATTATAATTGGGTGACATAAATGCAACTTTGTTTTCAGGTGCCAAGCATAACTACAAAGTCTTTCGATATTTATGCACACGCAATAATTTACTTAGGAGCGACGCTAAGAATTAACACTGCAGACGCGATCTGTATCAATTCTACTGCTAAGTGTCAGGATGTTCCGTGCTGCAGGGCAGTCGCGGCGCTCGCCCCCGGCACCGGCGAAGCTCTTGGTCACTTCACGGCTCTGGGAACAGAACGTTGTCGGGTACCATCCCCGTGCCGCTGGGACGCAGCGCTCCCATCAGCAGCAGCGCCGTCTGCGGACACCGACACGCTGCGGGCGCTGGGGGCCGGCAGCAGGGAGCGCACACGGAGTCACCCCGCGTTCGATCCGCAGCACAACCGCGGGGACACGCGCTCTCCCATCGCGCCCACGCGCGCGTGCATACGGGCAGCGGCACCCAAGGCCGAGCTCCGAGGAAGGGCTCACCTCTTCCACAACGCAAAGAGTTCCGCGCCTGCTGCTGCTGGCCCAGCAGGCAGACACACCACTGAAGGGCTGTGCCATTAAATATGCTGGTTTTTGGTGACCTCCACAACAAAAGCAGAAACTGTAACCAGAAGGTTGTGCTCAGCATCAAGCTGCCAGCACAGAAGTTTAGGGATCCCTTCCTCCCCCCGAGCAGAATCTCTCAGTGAGAAAAATCTAAGCCAAATATATCTACAATAGAAACCAAACATATCTACAGTAGAAACTGGACAAAGTACAACGTAAATGAAGCTTCAGGATGGAGGAAACGGTTAAAACAAACACACATCTTTTCCTATTAAGGCTGTGCTGTAAATATTAAGATCTTTCTCACAGAAAAGTTGCACAATTATCCCGAAGGCACATTAATTTTATACTTCCTCAGAGAAAAACACTTCTACATCTAATGATACCAACACACAAGCAAATATACTCATTAGAAAAGTATTTTCCTATTGTGGATGCTCATGATACAGGACACTTGAACAAAGTGCCCTGGCTGCTGTAGGATGATTTCAGTACAGCATGGATTAAAGCATGAAAAGGAGCTCTGGTGAAGCCAGTTGGAGCTCCTACGCCTGCCTGGCCTCCTAGAGGAATGTCTCTCCCTCTCCATGAGCTGATTACACACAAAAACTGAGGGAAATAAATTCCCTGACTGGCTGGCAGTTTGAAGAAGTTAGTTAAAGCTGGACAGGTACTTCCAAACCCCTTCAGTCACTCGTTTCCTAACACTGCTAAAATCCATGCACATGCAGTATAGGCCCTCTCTAGTGCAGGATTCACTATCGTAAAAGCAATACTGCTAATACTCTTGTTTTTAACATGGAGGAGATCTGAAGAGGATTGATTTTCACGAGCAAATCCCTTTTGCCCTGAACAAAACTGAACAGGATATTCTGGTGCGGATACGAGCAAAGCTGTCGAGCAAAGCTTCTTAAACATCAAGAACGTACCCAATACCTAGAAATGTGAAGAGCCTCTTCTTTTCCCACCCGAATCCTTACGCAGGCTGCTGCGGTTGCTGACACAGGACAACGTGACACAATAGCTAGTGCCTCTTCAAGCTGCATTTAAGGCAACTTAGGAGCTGATACCAGGAGCTGGCCGTGAGCCCTCTCTCCGGGGATCAAAGTGGCAGAAAACGCTGCTGGAGTTGCTTTTGTCCTACCTAAACGGGCAGTTTTCCTCCTGGCAGTTGCCATGTGCACCTCTGCGGTCCCGGCTGGCTCATCCGTGGTGTCCCACATGAGCGCGGCACCGATGCAAAGTCCCGCCGCATGCGGCTCTCCAGAGCGTGCAGCAATGCAGAGCTGCCCAGGAAGCCACAGCATGTTCGCAAGGGGACAGTCCCCGCTGCCCACCCCGAGAGGGCCCGTTAGCAGCCTGACCATGGAGACCTGGCTGCCTCGAGCCCACAGAAACACCAGAACAAGCCGTGGCAGGGGAAACTCAGAGGTCTCTGCTTGGCATTGCCCCTGTCCTTGTGCGTTTTTCCTTCTCAACCTGATTTCCAGCCCAAGGGAGGCCATGTGCAGCAGGGACTGCAAGTTGCAGGCCATCAGGTTGTGGCCACCAAGGCCCGGGGCATCACAGCCATCTCAAATGAGATGAGGGAGCCAGAAACTGCTGCTCTGACGAGGGGCAAATCTAGCAGAAATTACAGAGGGAATTACTGCTTAGGAAAACTGTTTAGAGTTTTCTTTCTTCCTAGCCTCTCTCCGATTTCTGTATTTGCTACAGGATTTCTCTTGCTTTCTGAAGAAATCCATGTCAGTAAGTATGTGCATCACCTAAACATACATGCATTTTCATAGTAGCTCTACAGTAGCATAATAAAATGAAAAAAGAACAGTAAATCTAGATGTGCTACATTTTCCTAGTAAATTTCATACATGCAGTGATTCCATCTTTTTCATGTGACACCATGCACCTGCACTGAAGGGTAAATATGTCCTAGAGGGATAGTGAAAATTTCTGCAGAAGTCCTTGATCATTTTTACTAATTTTTGTAAAATATCTGCTATTAAAAAAAAAAGAAAAGAAAAAATAAAATTCGGATCTATTTATCTTCTTTCATTTACCATCAGTAGCTACAGTGGAAAACCAACAGCTGAGATGCCATTACTACCACTGAGATGCCATTACTACCACCATAGAGTCTAAGAAAAGTGATTTAAAATTTGGAAAGGGGTCATTAGAAATAGAGGTTTTGTTATATGCTGTGTATATATTCTGTGCAGATAGTATTTATTCATATATTTTAACCTAAGCACCAGGAAAATCACCGCTTTCCTTCCCAGCATACCTTATGACACGGGCAAAAGGAGGAGGAGACCCCTGTCTTAACCAAAATACTATTTACAACGTGAAATATTTAGAGAGCAAGATGCAACCCACCTCAGGGTAGGAGGAGATAAGAGTAAATGAAATATGTTTATATATGCCAAAAATACCAGCAAAGATAAAGAGCAAAACCAGGTCATTAAAGAATGCAGTTATTTAGTTCCCAGATTAAGCTAACAAAGAGTAAAAATAAAAGAGGATCAGCGCCGCCACAGATTACTAGGATTTGGCGAGAATGCAGTAAAACACTTCTAGACCAACTGTTGTCATTTTTGAAACTCCAGTTTCACTGTGAAACGTTGTGGAACTTCTCACGTTCTGCGCAGAGACAGGAGCCTCCCTTCCCCCGGCAATCCGGCCTTCCAGGGCCACTTCTGGAGCGGCTTCCGTGGAAGGGGGATGCGCTGCAGCGTGAGAGGCACAGAGAGAGAGAACCGCATGCACAACGGAGGTGTCAGGATGTTTTTTGCCATCTCTGATATTGTTAAAAAAAGCAGTTATTTTTCCTTACAAAAACCTAAATTCTGTCTTTTCCTGTTGGCAGGCATCATGACTGCTATGTGTGGGGGCCGTTGCCACGTGCCCCTAGAGCTCGCCCTCCTGCACCTCGTGTGCTTGCCCAGGCTGACGCACACACAAAAACTGGTGTCCAGTTGAGGCAGCCACGACATGAGGACGTGCACCGCAGAGGCACAGCCGGTTGTGCAGAACCAGCCACCTCGGTGTGCGCGGCACCAAGATACACAGTCAGAAAGGGGCTCTTTCCAAAAATAAATCAATACAAATCTTTAGAAGTAATTTCCCTTTAGGCAGCTTCCAGTTTCTCCTCCCAACCAAAAATCCATTTTGCAACCCGTTCTTATTGCCCGTATACACAAACACGTGCATGAACCAAACTGCTTAACCACACTCCCGTGTATTTTCGAAAGGAAAATGATTGTTCTGTTCAAGATAGTAAAGTATTTCAGAATAAAAATAGTGTCAAGCTCAAGGAAACTGGGTAAATCATGGAATATGGAACATTTCTAATTTAGGTCACCAGTTTAAGTATGATCCCAGGAAATGGCAATTGCTTTTGCTGTTTTTTGTTTTGTTTTTAAACACTTTGCTATCTTTCTACTGACCTGCACAATAAAAAGAAAAAAAAGATGAAAATTCCAATGTAATTTAAACAACATAAATTTAAACATAGAGGATATTAAAAAGAAAAATTTCAACAGAGGGCCTAAACGATCATGAATTAACTTGCCCCAGGCCATCAGTTGTTGTCCAAGGTGGAAGGTGACCTTGCCAATCCCTGGGGAAATACCCAAGCTGCAGCATCTCCATCCCTGGGCTGAGCTCTTACCAGAAACACGTTAAGTGGTGGCACTCCACTGAAACGTGCAGTGGCCTTGCTCTTATTTTCAACAGCAAACAGAGCCCTGACAATAACTCTTACAAGATGCCTTGATTTAACTCTCAGAGATGCTCCCCAGGGAGTTCGCTTGGCTAGCGGGCTCCCCAAGCACTGCCGGATAAATAGAGGGGTGTATGTATATATCGATAGTGATGCATAGTGGTTTAGGTTGTAATTCTAATCCTATCAGTTAAAAGGCTTATGGTTCCTCTGCGGGAATCCCAGGGCATGGGTGAAGCTGGCAATCCCAGAGTCTCAATGATCTGAGAGATGAGTTGTGCCCATGGGCTGCAAAGCTCGAACCAAAGCGCAGCATAGGTCCCCAAAGAAGCTGCTCCTGCTGAATATTCACTGAGACTGAAACATTTCAGCTTGTTTTAGGATGCTGAACATGATTCTCTTACAAGAAAAACAATCTGAATGGGTCGCAGTATGACAAAATACTTTGTTTTAAGGAGTTTGACATAAATTCAGAGATGGGTAGACATTTTACCTGAAGGATAGCTTACAATAACAACAACAATAATAATAAAAAGATGTATCAGAAAACTGGGAAAAAGTTAAATTTAAATAAATCAAAAAGCCCCCCAACTTTATGGAAAAGGAAAAAATACATGAGAACACAAAGAACAAAATTATATATGGAAAAAGTATCTTCTTTATATCATGACAAGATAAATTAGAAAATTAGAAAAAAAATAGAAATGAGGTTTCCACAACTGACTGCATATTCCAGAGAAATACAGAGCTTATTCCAAACACCAGTTGGTATCAACATCATCTTCCAGTCAAATCTCTCAGCATCTGGCCTGGAGAGCAACCACCATCTCCCTGCAGCACGTTTTGCTGTGAATCTTCACCCACCCCATAATTATACGGCTGTTTTTTTTTTTCTCTCCATCTATCCCTTTTTCCTCCCCCTTATATCATATTATGCACTCTCCCCAGTATAGCTCCTGAGTTTTTTCCAGCATTGGCCTTTTTTGAAGCCATTCTGTTTTATGCAGTAGTTTTATTTGGAATTACCTTTGATTAAGTTTAATTAAACCGCAGCTTTGCATCTTGTTTCATGTTCCCGAAATCTTTAGATTCTTTTAATTTTTCAATATTTGTCCAGACTTGTGCTTGCAGCTCTTCCTAATTTGAATCTGGTTAGTAGAACGACTGAATCCTCTTCATATAATTAGTTTAGTTTAAAAAGACAAAAACTAGAGACTTAAGGAAGAGTGAGCCAGGACACAGCTTGAGAAGAAAGATTCAGCTACTTAAAGCCTGTTTAATCTGACACGGCTTGTCCGATTACTTTTATTGAGGTAGTTTTGATTTAAACTCTATTTTGGAAATAAAAATCAAAATGGAATCATATAAACTTGGAATGGCTTCTCCATTAATAAAGCAGTGGGAAACAGCACACTACGGAAGAGACAATGGTAAAGCTTTAATCATCAGTAACAAATCCATGAAGCACTTGTTGCTTTATTCAAGAAATACAGACATTTCAAGAGATGTGAACCTACTGCAAATACTAAGTAACACTGCTGTTTAAAATATAAAAGTGGTGGAACAAAATGATCCTTCAGAGAGCACTGCAGTAAGGTTATCTTTAGCTCCTGATGACTTATATTTTTATTTGCTAGTTTCAGAATAACAGGGCATGTAATGTGCCAGGAAAGAAAGCAAAGAAATGATTTGTACTGCAGACTTAACTTCAAAAATAAAAGTTTCCAATGATTTTTCCACAATAAACAATGGCACAAGACAAGGGTGATGTAGGCACCATATGGTATATTAATTTCAGTCCTGACAACAGCTCTGTTTTCTATTCCCCTGCTAGACTGGGATAAAATATGTAACTTGTATCACTGACATCGATGGCAAAACTCGAGGGACTGAAGTCATCTGTGTGATCTCAGCAGGCCCAGCTAGCATCACTGTATGATGACACCGGCCTGGGAGACTGAGAACAGCCCGGATTGAGCAGCGCCGCGAGACCCCACTGCCAGCAGGGAACGTGGCAGAGCAGGTGAGATATCCCCGTAACTTACTTGTACGTGTGAGGGGAGGGTGGGGTAAAGAAGACACAACTATACCCTGGAGTAAAGAGGATGGATGCGTTTTTTGCGGAACAGCAGACTGCAATAAAATTACCCCAATAAAGTGCTTAAAACAGCAGCCTGAGCCATTATGCTAGAAATGCAGCTGCTTCGGGCAGCACTAGCCCAGAGCAAAGCCCAAATCTGAGAATGCCTTAGGGGCACTGGTGGGAGCACCGCACAGTTGCAGGGAGGTAGAGGCGTAGCATCCAAGCGCTGTGGTACCAAGGTCACTCCACGGAGGAGACAGGGAGCTGAGGTCTATTTGTGCAAAACGCTCCAGGCTGCACAGGACAAATCAATCAGGGTGCACACACTTCCTGGGGCTGCAGCGCTTGAGAGAGCAAGATGCAAAAGAGGCTGTTCCTGTGCTTTACCATGGCATGCGTGCACTGTGTGCACCTTTGCAGTACATGAGGGCTAATTGCTTCTGCTAGTATGAAATGAGGAGTTTTGCACCTGAGCAACAGCTTTTGCTACAACTTGACTAGCCCAAACACTCGCACGGTAGCATCACGGGCTGGTTTGGCTCTGCACCAACAACTAAAAGTGCAAAACAACCAACGTGAGCCTACCAGGTCGGGGGGAAGGAGGGACTTTTGTGAGAAGAGGGGGTGGTTGGTTGTTCTCAGTCAGCTGCACCGCTTCGTATCCGCCAGGCAACTTTTAATGGAAGAAAAGGGCAGAAGCAGAAGGTTGGGCACAGTAATTCTCCCCCCGAGGGGCAGCAGGATAGGAAAGAGCTGCCCCTACCTGGTGCTTGCTGCTTTTGGCTGCAGCAGCCTCTGGCTTTTTATTATGCCCCTTAGTCTGCTCCATTAACTGGCAGCAAGGCAAATATTACACACAAAAAAGAAGAAAAGAAAGTTGAAAACATCAGCGAGATGACAGTACCTGTTTCCAACACTCCCCTAATGCTATTTTAGGCTAGGAAAACTGTGGGATATTAATCAGCTAATCAGAGAAGGCGGCAGCCTCTTATGCCTCTGAAAAACGTAATTAATAGGAAAGTGTCAGGGGAAGGCAGAAGGGTGGAAATCAGGGGAAATTCAGAGAGTGCTGAAGTAGGACAGTTTCTCCAGCTAAAGCACCGTTGTCAGAATACATTTTAATGAGGTAAAAATCATGGAAACATACTATACTTTACCTCTGGATAATGCTGAAGTGCCAGCACTGCTATTCCTGAGTTATTGGGAGCTAATTGCTAAATAAAGCAGTTCAGACCTCACATATTTATTTCCTCTTCTTGCGGGCAGGTGGGCTTGCTGGAAGCAGAGCTGGAATAACTCAGTCATGAGTGCTCCTAACACGGCTCTGTGACACCCAGCTGGGATCGCCAAGCAGGGCAGCACAGCCAAGCTGGAAAATACCATGGCTTTGGGGGCAGTTGATAAGGGTTTTTCTCTCCATCAAAGACTGCCAGCAGATGCAGCTCGCGTTGTGCGCGCGTTNTTTTCTCTCCATCAAAGACTGCCAGCAGCAGATGCAGCCCGCGTTGTGCGCGCGTCCGCTCCTCTCGTCGGCCTCGCGCCGCAGTGACAAAGGTGACGCCGGGTTCCTGCTGGCTCCATCCCCAGGACACCACCTCATCCACCTCAACCTGACCCTGGGTCCAGTCTGGAGCGCGGACGGCTCTGCGCTGCCCGACTTTGCTGCTTGCACAGCAGTGGCCTTAAATTAGCCTGTTTTGGCTCAAAAGCATGCCACATGCTTCTTTTTATTTATTTATTTTTAAATCTTTAACTGTTTTACCTAAATAGTAGCCTCCCACATGGCCCCTTCTTCGTGCTGGTTATTTGTACTACTAAATAACTGCACAGCAGCAACTGGCAGGGGAGAGCCGGGAATCCTGCCCCTAACCAGGCTGGGGAGCATCCCACGTGGGACCATCTGCTGCAAGTTCAGGCAAGACGATGCCACAACCTTCCAACACCAGCTGTAATCTGTGTTTCGGAGTCAAGAGCTCATTAGGGCTGGGAAGGTGCTAGAAAACACCTCAGAGCTTTGGGCTGTTTGCAGGTACGGGAGGACACGGGAGGCTTCAGCTGCAGTCTGCACCCAGTCCTAAGGTTAATGTTCACGATGAGAAGAGCTGAAAATGTTCTCCCCTTCCATCCTTATTATTAGCTTAATTAAAAATAAAACCTTCAAACTAACACGTGAGCATTTGTCAAGGGGCTAATTCCATGAGTGCAAAGCAAAGAGCATTTCATGACCTGGGAAAGAACACCACATTTTTGACCAAGGTGGTATGGACAAAGTTGTGATCTAATCCTAGCTGCTCATCTCCAGATCTGTCAACTTAGTACCATTTACAGAAAATGAGATGAAAACAAATAAAACCTACTATCAGCACAAAAAAAAAGACTCAAGAAATTATCTTAAAACAAGAAGCATGTTAAGTCGCTCTAAAGTGGATTTGGGTAAATATACTTCCGCAAAGGAGTTTGCTGTTCAGCCAAGTTCATTTCCCTGTATTTCTTGAGATTCCAATTTTCTTGTCACTTCTTTCCTGGCAAATATCTTTAGTTAGACCACAGAATCAGCTCAACTCACATCTAATAAATACTGCTTATTCCCCATGCTAAGCCTGGCTTAACTTAATCTAAACACATTAAAGGAACGACAAATCCAGTTGTGTGCACACAAGCTGATATGCAACAGGAAAGCACGCGACTGCTGGAATTTTGTTTTTTATACAGACTGCAGTATGACATTGTCTATTGTAAATGAAACAAATAATGTCAATAAACATGTGAGATGGAGCAGAAAAGGACATAACCTCCCAGGGTACTGTGCATCCCTTGCTGGTCCTACGCAACCATAATTCTGACAAACTTCAACAAGAAATAAGGACTCACGGCAGCCTTATGGGCATTAAAGAACAGAAGTCGTTCAGCTTGTGAATCACTCTGCTCTATGGGAAATTACCCACAGCAAGGAATATTACAGGTGATTTTTAGGATAAAATAGTGAAAATGATAGGCATTACAAGGAACAGTGAGACAGAACCACTTCAGAAACTGAGTTTTGCAGTCCAAGTGAATTTTCGTTTCTCATTCTCTCTACAGTTAGTAAATTCTAATTATTAACTAATAAAGCACAAGAAAAGATGCTAATCACTAGACACGAGTTATATAGCATTACAGTGGGACATTGAAGTTGCTAGCATCTTTTTTTTTTTTCAAATATGCAGAAAACAAAGCGTAGTAAAACTCTCAATATTAATGCAGCTGGTAAAGACAACATTGTTGGAAAGGACTCTTATCACATGCAAAACTTGTTAATATACCAGGCACTGACATAGAGGGTGACAGACAACAGTGGAAAACTAAAATGCATTACATTTCATTGCATGAACTAAAACTGCACTCAGAGGATAGAGCCTTTGCATTTAGAGCACAAAACGGTATCAGTAATAACAGTTCCCAGTTAGGGCTACGCACTTACACCTACAACAGCTTTGAGACAATACTGGAAAATTGGGGAAAAGAGACAAGTATCTACACTGTGCATCCACAAAGATCACTATAAACACCTAGGAGCTAGTTAAGCACCAAGCCTTCCCATGTTTCGGTGCAGTAGCGCAATGCCAGTGTACTTAGAACTAGCCTAGAGGGTTTCTAAATCAGTAAGTCTATGTTGCCCTGGTAACATAATGTACAGCCCAAAAGGACCGTTTTACAAATCCACTGAGATCAACTCCGTGATCAAGGAAGTTACACGAATTGTTGGTGCTTTTTTTTTTTTTTTTTTTTTTTTTTTTTTTAAGTTTTGGAATTTTGCAGGGGATGGTGGATCTTTGAAACAAGAAGAAAAAAAAAAATAATATGATCTCCAAAAGAAAAAAAAGCAGCCTGTAAGGCCTTGTTAATGGTTTGTAGTACATTTTATATTTGTACATTTTAAGACTCCCATCTCTAGTTGTACTTTTTGCAGATTAGTCGGTCACAAGCAGAAGACAGTCTTTCCCTATCGCAAAAGGGTCATTTAAACATCCAGTTTAAGAAACGGTGACACCTCACACTTGGACTTTCTTGCACAGCGCGATCCTACCCACCAGGCTGCCTCGGATACCCTGGTACTCGTTAAATGGCACTAGATGGCCTAAAAGTCAACCTGCCATCCTTGATCAGATGGGCTGCAAGCTGAGAGCCCACAAGATAAAAAACATCCTTGTATAAAGTTCAATGGTCAAAAGACATCATCTTCACGGCCATCACATCCAACGCAGACCAAGCGACCTGTCCTATATTTGTAGACATTAGATAAAAGTATGAGCTTTTTATGTCTTTAAAAGAAAAATCCTCCCCCTGACAGCAGTAACTGCTCAGTACAGCCAGCTCTCATGAGCCAGTTGCTTCGTGTATCTTCACACAAGAGCTACCACAGCATCCCGCGAGACCAAGGAGCTCCGTCCATCCCAGCAAGTTTTCACAGTAGACTTTGTTCAACCTGTATCCAGCACCTATCGTCAAAATCTTAAAGACTTATAACTGGCTGTTTTATTTTAAAAGATAGTGTTTCCTGCCGTATAAATAGTATTTGTCATAATGTCATAAGCCTGCTGCAGCAGCCTCCTTGGGGCATTCCTGTGGTCTCACTGTTCATAAAAGTCCTTTGAAAAATATTGAGATGATAAACGTGAACTTTTTCTGACTCCTGCTGCTGAAGTAAAGGGAATAAAATCACTGCTTTATGGTTGTGTCAATAAGAGATGGGTGCTTTCGTTAAAACTTCATGTTGTTTATGTTATTAAAAAAAAAAAATCTGTGACCAGAAATAAATTAATATGGACTTAATTTAACACTGACTTATCTTAATTGTTGCACTATTTTTCTTATTTCTAGCCAATAGCTCAATTGTAAGTGTGTGTCAATGAGTTCAATGGCTTGTGAAATTACAGATTTTTATTATGGAAATTAATAAGAATTTTAATCCTTTTCTACTAGTGGAAGAATATATATCAGACATTCAACTTCTCAAATTCTGACTTGGCTAATTAGTTTTTATTCTCTTAGATGATACTATAATTTAGAGTCAGGAGGTAGTGCCAAAGCATTTTAGATAGATTTGCTGAAACAACTGGCTATAACTTATAGTCCTTTTAGAAAGCCAGGCCAACAGGAAGAAACTGTGCAAAGACACTGTGCAAATCCCTCCAAAAGGCACTTAGAGTAGCCACGGACAACGTGCTGCCTCCCTTCACCACCCAAAGTGAGACAGGTATCTGAGAATGTTGATCTCTTTACCCACCAAATTCAAAGAAAAAAATCACCAAAAAAAAAAAAAAGAGCAATAAGAAAGCATCCACACCGTGAATTATTCTAGATAAGATATAGCTGCATAGATCCATATTTTGACTGTTACATTTTCCCAGACAGATAATCCCTTGAACAGGAGGGTGACATCTCCCTTATATTTTCATTATAAGCTATGAGTGCTGTATTGTCACTACCGAGACAGTGACTTCCACCAGGGCATTTGGGCTGCCAGGGAAGAGCAGCACGTCATATTCTTTCAAAAATTATGTATGCACGAACAGGACAAATTAAAACTGCACAGAAAGCTCAAAGCTAGCACCAATGATCTTCAAACTGCTCGACATCGTAACTTTAAACGGTTCTTTTAGCACAGTTGTTGAGTCTTTTGTAACACTGAGCAAGAAAGTTTTAAGACTGACCAACAAGCTCATCTTGTGAGGCAGAAAAGCCCCACATTTGAGTGATGCAAGAGCCACAGGAAAACCAGAAGCGAGAGCCCCATTACAAAACAGGGGCTATGAAAAAGTGTTTTAACATTCTCTGAATTATTAATGTTGATCTGATCTCAGTAAAATTTCCGTAATTTACATGATTTATTTATCATTTATCATTTGCATAATAAAACCTGATCATTTTATGTATATTGTAACAGAGCCCCAGGGCGGTGAATTTTTAGCTAGGCGTCATTTTGAGGTCTCGCAACTGTCCTTTTCCCAGCTGTTTTGCATGACACATCCTTGCTTTAAGACTACCGCACTTAGAGCGCTGGGCAAAACAGTTCCCCAGGAGTCCTAGCACCTGCATCTTAACTGGAGGGAAAACCTGGTCAGGAGGAGAACCAACAGTTTCAGATGGAAACTAGAGGCTCTGGATCATAAAATTCTGCGCAGATGCATTTCTGCCAAACAACAATACACAAGTTGTAAAATTAAGGTGCTTGGAAATATATCAAACACTAAAACTAAATCACTGCCAACAAGGACATCATATTTTAATGATGAAAATGCATGAATACCAGTCGGTTTCAGGCTGCAATAATTTGAACACAGTCCTAATATGTAAATCATAATATGTGGGAAATAGTAATTTGAGAGACCACGACAGCAGAATTTATATCTTAATAGCTGGCGTGCCAACCGCTAATGTGATTTACGCATCTCGCTGGCTTTACGCTGTATCAGTAGCTGGACCGGCACAAAAAAAGGAAGTTATTTGCACCCAGTGCACACGGGGAGAGCACGAGCCTGCCCGATGATGGCGAAACTGGGGAAGCGATGACTTTTCTGCAGCTGACATCCCTCTGCTGCGCGTTTGACCGCTTGTCTTGCGCAGAAGAGGAAGTTTACCTGCAGAATTTCGCAGTCAGAAGAATGATGAGCGCACAGCGCCTTCTCCTGCCAAAGGCAGTATTTATGCACATGGGGAACGGGAACTGCCGCGCCAGCGTGACGGGGTTAGGGACTGACGACCGCGTCGGGGAGGCGGCGGCTCTTCCCGTCACCTTGGCGGTGGCACGAGGCGCCTGCCGGAACACCGTCCCGGCGCCGCGGCCTGCACGCCGCGGCCGGGCCCTGCCGCTCTGCGCGGTTTGCAGTCGCTTAGCAACCACGACACGAGCCCACGGGATCCCCATCCAGGGACGGGAACACCAACCGCTAAAACCGGGAACGGCGGCACGAGAAGCGTCACCACGCCGTCAGGCGCCTCGTGCTGGGATCCCCCGCCCGCCCCGACACCAGCGCGCACCTCCTCGTC
>VWPW01016002.1:23695-91633 GCA_013389825.1 Crypturellus undulatus | reverse complement strand
TGTTTTCCAAGATGGCAGTACCAAGAAGCAACATTAATATCTATTCAAAGCAACGTAGATCACAGCTGGCAGGTAGATTTTATTAGAGACTTACAAGGAAGAAATAAATTAAGCCACAAGGGATAAAACTGAATAGGTTGAGGGCTGACTAAACCCAGAATATTATCTACCCTCCTATGTCAAATTTGTCTGGCTTGCAACCTTAACTAGGTTGTCCTTGAAAACAATAAAACGAGACAATCTATTTGTTGCAGAGGACCTCTGTCTCATAAAGTTTAAATGGCAGACGCATTCATTTGCCTCCTTTATTTCTACAGGAATTCTATTTCATTAATTTATCTTTTTATATGACAAAGAGTGAACAAATTTTTATCTTAGTAATGTTACTCGAAATCGAAATTGAAATTAACTCCATTTAATCAACAAGGCTACCCTCAATTTATGCTGTCATCACTGAGCACAGAATCTGGAGCAGATGCTGTAGCGATACTACCCATAAAAACAATTTTGCACAGACTGGATTGCTAGAAGGCCTGCTAATGAAATGAGTCTTCACCTACGAGTCGCTCTTTACCATACTGGCTTCATGCGTATGAGATGTTGGCCTTCAACCATCAACACAAAGAGAAGATGGGCAACCTCTTCCTTGTGCATCTACGTCTTACTTCTTTTAGCTTATGGGATCTTCAGTTTTGGAAGGGAAGAATCAGTGATCTAATTTGAAGCAGAAGAGGGCATAATTTATCTAATAAATATGTGAGTGCGCAAAGAAAGGTATTATTTCTCGTAGGCCTGAAAAAAAGATGGGTGTTTTTCAAGCTGTTTTTCTTACAACTCTATCAGCTGGTTTAATAAAAACTGTTGCTCTTCTCTACAAGCCTTGCCTCAATTTGTAGCATATGTAGGCACCCACATTAGGTAGTTCCAAATCAGTCTAAATGATTACTGACTGGAGAGTATTAGCATTTAATAAACAGTGGTTTGTGCCTTACAGCAGTCATGGAGGATACAACAGTCACTTTGAGAGAAGGACTGAGTAGGCAGCAGCTCCACAATATGAGGCCCCCAACAATGTCCTCGGTTGGTGGGAAGTGAGACCCAGGAGGATGAGTATGATATCAGAAGATAGATTAAACCCCTGCAAATTCTCATTCATTTGCTCTGCATTAGACATCTGCACACACTTTCCTTTCTGAGGCTACAGGCTCAACAGCTTTGAGTAGAAACTGCTGAAAATTTGTCATTGCAAGAGTTGCTGATCTGATGAAAATGAAAGGTTTTTTTGTGTAAGCACCTTGTTTTAATTTAAAGATTCAATGAAAAGTGTTTTCTTCCAATTGAGTATTTTGTTTATATTACATTATGTTAGAGTCCAAAAAAATACATAAAAATGACAGAACACATGTTCATCTAATGGAAATAAAACATTCTGTGACATTTGCATTTGAGATTACCTTCTTTTTTCTTTTTTCTTTTTTTTGGGAGGGGGCTTGGCAGTCCCACCAAGAGTACTTGAGTGAGACCTGGTTAATTTGAAAGCTAGATTTTGGATCTATTCCTATGGTGGATAAGGAAAATGTCTTAATTACTAAAGGATAAAATAGCGCCGATGCCCTCAAAATAAGCTTTGGGATTTTATGAGTTTAAATAATTTTTTTCCTACCCTTTGCTTGTTTTACAGGTTCTTACAAGTCCAAGTTGAACGCAAATAGAATTATGGGAGGTAACTCCTTATTTTTTTTTACATTTGTAATAGTGGGATATCAACTATATGACTAAAAACCACCACATATATTGGTGGTATATCTGCATTTTAAAGGACATTTCTGTTAATTTTAACAGAATTCTGTTATTCTTGAATGGAATAACTGAAATTATTATAACAAAAAGGGATTTATAAAGTTAACCCCATTAAAATATTTGCTTTCCTAAATTTGAAAGTACCTTGTGTGTACTTCCTCATTTCCCTGCAAATAGGAAGCTCATTTGTCACATGCACCTTCCATTTGTGCTAGACCTCCACAACGTGAAAGCAGAGAAAAAAACATTTGTAAAAAGAAAAAAAAAAACAATGAAGTAGAAATTGGCGTGCAGCTTAGACGCCAGATCTAGTAACAGTCATACCATTTAATTTATTCCTAATTTATTCTTTTGCAATTGAATATTTCAACTTGTTGCTGTCCCTTTAATTTTCAGGTCTTTAAGGACCGAGGTACTTTATACAGAAGCTGACCTATTTTACTTTCCCTTTTCGTGTATGTTTCAGCACAGGAAAGTTGGCAGCTTCCTCATATGTTACATATTGTAATTATGACACAGTTGTAATTGTGTAGTTTCAGTGCAGATGCAGACTTTTTTGTTCTGCATGAACCAGTCGTCTTCAATAACGACCAAAGTGACCTCTTTCTTTCAGAAACTATTTATTACAGTTGCCAGACCTATATGTGTGCCATTTCCATATGCCCTGCTGCTGGTTCCTAGAATATGCCAGCAGCAGCCTGTTCTCCTTTAGCTGTGATAACAGCCAACCCCAAACAAGCACTACCATAAACGCATTCAAGGAGTAAATAAACAGCAGTAACAACACCGGACAATAAAAGGTTACAAAGACGCTTAAAACTATGACCTTCGAGCAGCCTTTCAAGCTATTGGTCATATCAGGCATAAGTAGAGGGAATAATGAAAGTTTCTATTATCCAACTTAAAGTTGGGATAAACATTTTTGTGAGGTCTGCATCTTTAAAAATCTGTCCATTTTTTTTCCAGCCATCTGCCTTTCTGGCTTTTCCATTTGAAAGTTTGTTTATGTTTTCTATCTGTCTTAGTTGCCCCTGGAGAAAAGTGCATGTATTATTTCTCCTTTACAAACTTCCTTTCTTAAAAATTTAAGCAAGTCAAAAAGAGGAAATGGACCATTATGCAAATGAAATACCAAAGGTACAGGTCTGCAAAAACCTAGTCACAGACTGCCAGCCATTTCACTTACTTACTCCCAGTCACCTGAGAAAACTTTCTCATGTTCTAAGGCAAAAATACCATACATGATTTCCTTATGTAGTAGGCAGACATTAGAAGATGTTGGGAAAGCAGCCAGGATACTAAAAAATGCCTGATTTGATTAGAAAATATGATTCCATACAAAATATTTTCCTTGTAGTAAAAGCTTGTCAATAGTGATTATTTTTGAGTGTCGGTTTTCTTCTGAAATCTTAGAACATGCTCACAAAAGTCTACTGAAATTTGAAATCCTTTTAGTCAAAATAAGTTTCATTTCACTGATGTTAAAATACAAAAGAATCATTAGGTTATCAAGGCTGTTTCCTGCAAGAAATTTAACGGTGCTTTTTGAGTGCACATGTGAGTGAATTTGAATAGAACTCAAGGAGTTTTACTGTTTTTACTATAGAAGAATATGTGTATATTGTACAGGTTGGAAAATCACCTACGTGGTCTTCATACAAATTCTTATATGCCCCACATGTCTGCCACCACGCCCCCACAACTCTACTTTATTACTGTTCCTCATTACCAGTCTGAAGAATATTAAAGACCTAGAAGCTTCTTAATTTCAATGTAGCAGCACCACGGACCTTTGAAAACTCAGTGCCCATCTAGAATAATGTGCCCGTTTTGGTCCACCCGATACAAGACGGACATGGGTAAACTGGAGTGAGTCCATGAAGGATGGCAGAGTTAAGCAGCTAAAACTTTTCTTGGTGAGGACAGTCCAGCGGTGGAACAAGAGATCAGATAAACTTAAGAGACTACCTCCTTGCAGATTTTCAGAACCAGGCTATCTAAAACTCTGAGCAATGTAGGAGGGTAGTAGAGGACCTTGTAGCTGACCCTTTGCTGAGCAGGAGACTGGATTAGAGACCTCTTCCAAACTGAATTATCCTACCTGTGACAACTCAGGGTAAATGCTGCAGCAAAATGTTTGGAGTTCTTTTCTGGTATGTACTCAAATTCAGATATTTTTCTTTTTATCTAAAAGTCTGTAAAACAGACTGGCAAAGTTACAAAACCAGGCTAATTTGTAACAGAGGTACTTTCAGAGGTACTGAAAGTCTGAGAACTGACTTCCCTGAATATCCCTCTTGCAGTTTTGTCCCAGCTCTGAAATGGAGGAAAAAGAAAAGTAGTGGAAGTATTATTAAAACATTACAGCCTCAAGAAAAAAATGAGTTCAGAACAAAGCTTAAAGGGTTAGTTACTTCCCAGGTATCAACTGCTCTGAATGCTTTGGCTTAAGTTAGAAGAATTGGAAAATGGTTTCTTTATTCATTAGTTAAGACACCCAGAGAAGATCACCAGGGTTTGACAAAGGCAATCCTCTTATCTGCTAGTTATCTATTGAATAATTGGCAAGCACATCGTTCTTGTAACTTTTTGTTGATGTTTCCACCATATTTCAGATGGCCCACCATGTTACCTCTAGGGATAGCGTTACCTAGTGTAACTACTCAATATATTCCCCGAAAGTCAATAAAACTGCAGTAAAACAAATCCTCAATTAAAGACTGAATCTATCACTCTTACAAAGAAGTTCCACCAGTTTTCAACCTTTTAAAAATGCCAGTTTTATTCTAAGTATAGAAGTGAGAGACTGGGAGCGTTAGCAGAAGCTGCTATGATTTGGTACCAAGCAAATCACAGTTGTTTCTCTCCCTAAAACTGAAGTTCATAGAAGAAAATCCACGTGCAAAAATACATATTTTGAAGCTGTTCACATGCTTTTATGGTGCTGGAACAGCATTCACTGGAACTGCCTCCTCAAACTAGGGCTCTTGCAACCTTTGGAGTAAAGCATCTTTTTAAGCGGTAGGTAACAAAGTATGACACCTGTGCACAACGATCCATGTGGTTTTTACAGGATGCTGTTTTGACCAAGTATGTGAACTTAAATCATACGGGCCTTGTCTACCTTAGCTCCTCTGCGACTAAGCTAGTGGCTCAGCTACTGCAGTCATCTGGCTGCTGCGACAAAGCATTATGTGCAACCAATGCATCTGAGAGAAAGCTGCACAAAACATACGGAAAAAAAAAAAAACAACAAATCAAAATAAAAACCACCTACTAATACCCCATCTGAGTTTCTTCAGATGGGAGACATACCAGGACGGAAAACTAGCATGCAGGATAAGGAATATCAGAAAGATGGAACTTATTCCATAAACATGAAATGCATTTTGCTAAATTGTGTGAGGATTTCTTAATGCTTTTTATTAAAATTAGGTACTGTAAAAGGAAGAACTCTCTGACAATTCAAGCAACTGAGAGACTGAAAAAAGTGACCAGCTCCAAAGCTTCAAAAGCAATGCCCCATATATGCATGGGTCAAACAAAGTAAAAACATTTAATCTCCATACCCTATTATTACTTCTTTTCACACAGCCCTTTGTGGAATGAGTACCTGTAAGAAATCCAATAGCCACAAATAATAATCATGCTGCCAGTAGAGCTATAGGATCTGGGATTAGCCAGGACTTAGGACAAGAACAAGGTCATTGCCAGGGCTCTCCAATTACTAATAGCATTTTTTCTAACGTGTCAAACAACAGACTTTTGAAGGCTGAACCCAGCAGCAGCTTCTCGATTAGCTAGTGGTAAGTGAGTGACACCAAGTCTGAGAGCTTGACATTGTTTGTCAAGATACATATAAAGATGTATACAGTAAAGATGATTTTCATTTCCCATATAAATATCATAAAGAGGATGCCACCTGTAAGATATCTTGCTAAGTGACCAACCCTAACAAAAACGGACATTAAATGAAACTGATGAAAAATTCAAAGGCTATTTGGGATAGGTATTAATTATTACTAAATTATATCTTGACTTTGTTGTTGTTATTTTTATTTTTTTTCTCCTTTTTACAGTACTCCTTTACTATTTTAAAGCAATGGTAACCTGTCAAAGGGCCAAACACTTTGTCTTCCAGTAACAAATTTCAACATTTATGCAGTAAGATTCAGGGGGTGGAAAAAAACCCAGTGTAACCAGAGGGCTTTCAAACAGAATGTCATTTGTTTACTCTTTAGCATAATTTGATTCCTGCTTCCCTGAAAAATAAAAAATGATAATTCTCTCCTTCCTGGGGGCAGGGAAGGTTAGAAAGGAAAGAAAAGGAGGGTTTGTAAGAAGTAGGGAAGTTTCACAGGTGAAATTCATATTATCACCTAGAATTTTGCTCAAAATGCTCAGGGGAACTCTTCAATATTTTATCAGTATGCCACAGTAAAACTAGTTTCTTCTGGAATTTCTATTTATTCCCTATTGCTTGTTAAGCCAACACATTACTCCTTATTTTTCAGGATCTGGGCAGAACTTGATGAAATTCACCCCTTTCTCAGGGTCTCCGTTTTAATCTAGCTGCAAACTCTGCCTTGACCTAGGCTGGGAGACCCTGCACTGCAGGGCACGGGCACTGCTGAGCGCTCCCAGAGCAGCTCCCTGCACCTTCTGTTCTGACACATGGCTGCATTCGGCTCCAAACTTCATAGGCCCCAAACTGTACAAATCTGGAAAAAGAAAAAATATTACTACAAAAGATAGTATTTGTAAGGTGCTATTTTTTTAAGGAAAGACTGAAGTAAGTTCATCATTTCTGAAGTGAAACCCTAACCAGAAGGCTGCTGGGATAGTTCTTGCTAACTTCAGTTGCATTAAGATCTCACTTTTGGAGAACGTTTCTAATGGTGAACAACACTAGGGTCCAGTTCCCACCAAGAAAGATTGGATGCCATTTTTTTTCAATTATAATGACTTCTATCTAGAAACAATTACCTAGAAAAAAAAAAAAAAAAAAAAAAAAAGAGTTGACTGGAGTTTTGGGTGCCCCAGCCCCATCAGAAAATTAATGTCTCAACTAGGGGAGATTTTTACCTTCTCACATAGCTGATCATATCATACAAATACCACTTTGTACCAGCTCTACTAGAGAACCTGTATTTTGCAGATTTTAATCATTATATATTGAAGTGTCCAATATGCCTCTGAAAGGGAAAGTAATGTTTTAAGAACTGACTTTCAGAGCTACAAAACACACAGAGCTCTCATCACTGGAGAACTTTTGCTGATGAGCTTTGTAGCTGTTAAAAAAAGGCTCTGGAAGTATAATATCTAGGCAATAAACTATAGAAAGAAACTTTTGTTCCAAGTTTCCCTTAATTATAATCTTGTTTTACTTAGGCTCTTAAGTTTTCTGGAACTCGTAGCTGTTCTACTTTACTGACAAATTTGTATATCCTTGAAGCTGTGCTTAGTTTTAGCTAAGAACAGCAATATTTTCCAAACACAGGCACAAAGGGAGAGAGAGGAAAAAAAATTGGGTATTTTTACTTGCTATTTTGCCTCTCTGCTTTTGGATAGTTTACTAATTATATGTACTGTGAGCTTACTGTGCTGTTAGCAGATTCCTTATGGGATTGCGTATTATTCCTCATTATCCGAGTTGCTCATTTTCTGTCACACCAAGCTGAATCTTTCTTCAAGGGAAGAGAATGCACTTTGCATTTATTCCCCACCTCCTTGTGACGCCTTAGGGGCTCCTATGAGCTCTGAAATGAAACCAGCCCTGGCCGAAGTGCTCCTAGGACTGTGCTGGTCTCAACCAAGGAGGGGCAGTGCCAGAGCCACATGACCTGGAGATCCTCAGCTTGAAGATCATAGAATCATAGAATCACAGAATGCTTAAGGTTGGAAGAGACCTCTAGAGGTCATCTAGTCCAACCCCCCTGTACACACAGGGTCACCTAGAGCACGTGGCACAGGACTGCATCCAAGCCGGTTTGGAAGATCTCCAGAGAAGCAGACTCCACAACCTCTCTGGGCAGCCTGTTCCAGGGCTCTGTCACCCTCACTGTCAAAAAATTTTTCCTTAAGTTCCTGTGGAACTTTTGATGCTTCAGTCTGTGGCCCTTTCCTCTAGCTCTGTGGGTGAATGTCTGCATGCCACCTCTCGCTGAGACATCTTGACCCTAGGTAACTTTTTCCCCCAGGAGCTCTAATATTCTGCCATACATAATATCATTCAAGCTTGGCATGAAAACAGATGTCTGCTCCAGAAGCTTTTAAAAAGATCCTTTTGCCCTCAGTTTTGCCTAGCCCTTGCATTTCTTAATCTCCCTTTGAACATACACAGATCCTCATGTGCTCCATTTCATAGCTCATTAGATCCGTGTGTATCTCATTCCCATCAGTTGCCTCCTGGAAACTCGCACATCAGTGAGTGTTGAAGTCTGCATCACCAATAAGTTATTGCTATTATCAGAGGAGAACCTAATAAGTTTGTAAGGTGTTATAATGAAAATCCATATGATGAATTCCTGTGCTAACCTTCCCTAATTGAACACCAAAATGATGTCAAGAGGTTCTGAATATTCACCCCAAATATCAACAGCCTTGAAACTCGTGAACCACGGCACTGATGTTGCCTTAGCTATTCTTAAAGAAGTCAGATGAATCAAGCGGTAGTTAAACGGTGCCATACATTGAAGCCTAACTGAAACTCAACAATGCATGCAAAATATTAAGCACAGTCGAGAAAGAATGTAAATATTTTAAGTGTCTTTTAAAATGTCTTTATAGGATTTAAGAGCAGCTGCTCTGCTATGCAGTTTGGAAACAGAATCCACTTCCCACTACAGACTAATCATTAGCTTAACAGCTTGTTCACCACTACAGTTTCTGTAGAACCTGAACTGCCTCCCTGCCTCTTACATTAAAGAAGAAACACATTACCCTGCTCAATCTTCATCACAGTGACAACAAACCATCTATGCAACAAAACTCTTAAGTACCTGCTTTTTCTTAAGTGTCGCTCGGGTTTTGACCAAGAAGGACTAAGCTCTTGTTTGTTTAGCTCTGGATCCAACTTCAGACTTTAAAGGTTGAATTTAATCCAAAGCTACCTTAAATGAGTTTCTCATGCATTTTTACCTCCCCCTACCACTCCTGCCTTTTTATAAACGAGTTGGACATCTTCCTGCAGCAGAGCATCAGAATAGCACCAGAGAAAAAGAAATTAAAACTTTAAAGGCGCTTGCCCACAAAATCCTTTGGGGAAGTAGCACTCTAGACTAGAGGTTGGTGCTGCTTTCTGGGAGGAACCTTCTAACCTCTTCAAAGAAAAGGCAGGTTTGACCCCAAAGCCCTTATTTATAACAACCAGTCACAAGGTGACCACCCTCTATGACCTGTGGAATCTACTACATGCTATTTTTAGACAGCACAGAACAGACTCAAGGGCAAATGACACATTCCACAAATAACAAGGAATTCTTGCAGAAGCACGAGAAATACTACTCAATATTAGGCAGCAGAAAGAAAGAAAAAAAGAAGGAAAAAATCACAATAAAGTAAGCACTTTCCAACATTGACAAAGCTCCTCTCTGACATATTTAAGCACTGACAATTTTGTTCTAAGTACAAGTAAAAAAAAATTGAAGGTTAAATCAAATGCCTTTCAAACTTGTTTTACATATATACATACATATGCATGTACACATACACTTAAATCATGCCTATTTTGTATTTTCATAAATATATAAACGCGAATCTCTCATCTGAGCTTTAATCTTCCACACAAAATGGTCAACATACGCAGCAACTGACTGATAACATGTTTAGGAAAAGAAACATACATCAAAAAAAAAAAAACCCCAAAACAAAAACAAATCCATGGTCCAAATAGAAAAAATAAACAAGACACTTTCAAGATAAACAATGAGAAAAAAAATCTTTTTACTTGGTCACATATGGGTTGAAAAGTTTCCCTGTAAATAGTTTGTAAGAACATGTGTTTAACAGATTGCAAGGGATCTAAGAACAGGACAAGATACCATGAACAGTTTTAGTATTTTAATGCTGTTTTCTCCTGACTTGACCAACCTATTTAAGCATTCAAATTCACAAGCCTTAACACTGGGATAACTCTTGGACAAAAGTACGAGAAGAATTTAAGTTTTACTTGAGACTGTTTAAATTCTAGATGAATATTAAGAAATACTTGGCTATTAATATACAGTATTAAATATTTTGATGAACCAACACAATTGCATGGCTCTTTCATATAGAAAAGGAAAACTCAGTCATTATATTAACTTTTTTGAGGATGAATTATTAGAGGAAGTTTTAAAAATTCACCCTGGGTGGCTAACAGTGGTTTTATACATTGTACAGCTGTGCCATTGAGCTTCACTTTGGTCATTAGATTGACAATGTATTTTTATACCTTTATGAAATTGCACAAGTTTGCTTGGTTCTTCTAATAGATGTTATAACTTTTTTCAGATCTCAAGAAAATCTAAAACACTATGCAGGCAGGCAGGCAAATTCTTTCGTGATTAAGGACGCCAATACTTTTGGTGTTCAATAACAGCTGGAAGTTTTAATATTTCTATTTTAAACAACTACTTTCAAGAGTTCAAATTTAGTAACAGAATGTATACCACGTATTGAAATTTGACATGAGCATGCCAAACCATTTAAAAAAAAATGCACACAGAGAGCATTCAAGTTTGAATGCAACTAGATCTAATAATGTACGTGAAAAGTGTTGCATTTAAATAGAAGAAATGTACACACACACACAATTTCAATTTTATGGCCATTATCAGTTATTCTTGCCTCATTTGTGTTTTCTTTTTCTGGGAATTTCCAGCTATGCTGGCCTATGATTTCAGCAGAACTCACAAGTTAAATAGGGTTGGATCTGCTCTTTTTACAGCCAAGCTAAAAATACTGAGTTACTTTTCCTCTGAAGCAACATGAAACTTAGTGGTCCTCTAGAAGTGAAACTACTCTTTTTAAACAAAACAAAACCCTGACTGCTTCTGACTCAAGGAATCTCTGATGCAATTTGGACATGGTAGACTGTCCTAAAGCTGGATTACAGTTGGCCAATACTTTTCAGCCACTCTAAACTATCTCAGTGGTATCAACTAGTCTTGATGTTCTGTCCTAAAGGATGGATAATAGAGCCATGTGCTTATCCCTATCTGTTATAGTTCCTCCTTAGGAAAGTCTAAAAAGCTCTTTTTTACTACCTTTAGCACAAGATAGCTTTGCAAATCCTAATGCACTGATAGAAAGCTAAGCACCAGCATGAAAGTGTAAAGGCAGCAGCACTATGCTCACGTTTTGTCAGCAGTACTTCACTTTTCCAAATGTAATCACTTCTCAGGGATCCAGGAAATGAGTCTCCTTGAAAATCCAGCCACATTTACAGATACTGAAATACAATATACACAATAACCTGAAAAAAAAATTCCAAAATATTGCCAGTCTACATATTTACTATAGCTCTTTAAATAACACAGACACTTGCTTTCCTCCTCAAAAGTAGTGACAAACTGGCTTCTCCTCCCTCATGAGACTCAAGCCTTTTTCCTGCCAATTATTTCACACTTTGATTCAAGCATACCTGTTGGATGTTTATCTAGTTTATGTGTAATATAATGCGCCATGTGTGTAGGTGTCAAAAAGAGAGGACAGAAATCCAGAGAAGTGGCAGTTTTCATAAGCTTAGTGTTTTCACACTCACACCATGGACTATCGCAAAAATATCTTTCTGTACCAGGGCTCTTGCACCTTCTGTATGATGCACGTTGATGATCGTCTACTTCTAGAGAGAGGAAACAGTGCTAAAGAAACCTCTTGTATAATGTGGTCTGACAACAGCTAAATTTTTCTTGCAAACTCTGTCATGCAAAAAAATACCTTTCAGCTCTGTGTTTTATTCTAATAATTTCCCTCAGGTAGAAAACAGAATGAACATGCTATTTAAAGGCAGAGCTTCCTTCCCTTTATATGATGAATACATATAATGGAATGAAAATCAGTTGTTCATTGTTGTTTCAATTACCATTATATATTACTGAAATATTATTGAATATATATTATTGAAATATTATTTTGTAAGTACTAAAGATTCAGATGAAAAAACACATTATTACATACAATGTAGTAGTGGGTCACAAAATTCCCTCTAAGCATCATGTGGTATATATCACAGAAATAACTGAACACTTCTGTCGAAGTTCAGGAGCAAGTGTGACAGATATTTCATAGAAGGGTTGATTTTTGGTGAGATTGGTGATTAGTTAATTTTTGTCATTGGAAATGACAAGGATAAGCAAAAAGGTGTTCTATATAATTCCTTCATTATAAATGCACCAAATGAAAACACAAGCATGACTAACTTAAGTGAAAGACTCCCCAAGTTTGTTATGAAATAGTCCAAACAAAAGCAGGACCCCTGGAAGACAGCCAAAGTTTAGCAGACTTGTGCTGTTAAGCAACAGGTAGCACAAGTCAATGCTGCATAAAGCAAAGTTTTAGTATCTCCTTTTCCTCTCTCCTTCATAGTAACTTAACAGAAATGTTTGTGTAATGCACTCATCTTTAGCAAGATGTTCATTTTTCTTCCTTCATTTGCAATTGCTTAGCCATGTTTCACCCAGAATGGTAAGCACATGTTCTGAGATGAAAAACAAGAGCTAGGTGAGAGACTTGAGAATCCAAACTTTCCTCTGGTATTGCTCGATGAGAAGGATTCTCTAGTCTAAAAGAAGCCTTGGCAAAGTGTGTGTGTCCTGCAAGCCACTTGGCTTGGTCTGCCAGCTGCCAAAACAGGGAGCTCGTGTCCCTCTGTCTCCCTGCTGCTGGGGGCCATCTCCTGCTCGTGTCTCTCATGAGCACCCCCAGCCCATGGGCACCCTCACTGTAACACAGTTCCTCTCCGGCCACCCCACTACCACCGCGTGTACACAGGTATGTAGAGGATTTCTTTCCCATCATACACAGACTTGGAAGAATTCCAGAGAGAGGATCCCGGCCATAGAGTAAATAAGCGCCTTACTGGGCAAGATGCTGGGCTGCCCAGATTCCAACAGCTTCAATAAGCCAAGAGAACTTGGCACCTTGTAAGACTAAAACGACTTCCCACAGCATCAGGATCTAAGTGCTTAAAACTAATCTTTGCAAGTAGTTAAAGTATTACCTAGGGTGACAATGAAGTTTAAAAAAAAAAAAAACAAAAAAACAGAGCCAGCAGTTATATTTTGCATATGATTCCAAGGAACTGTTAATGAGCTACACAACTTATCTTCAGAAGAAAGAAAGAAGGAAAGAAGGAAAGAAAGAAAAAGATTTTAGGAAGCATTTTTGGTAGCTTTGAACTATTTTAGAAAATGTAGGAAGAATAAAGGTTAAATGCCTTAAAAGTGGTATTTCTGACATTTACCCTTTTAGCCCAGTGAAATTCCACCGTGAGTTTCTCTCTTGTTTTTAGCTTTGTGTGTCAGCCACACAGTGTAGAAAGCTCTCTGATAAACTCAAGATACGGCAAAGCTCTAACAATTGTAGTAGTCAATATTTTTGAGTGGGCAGTATCAGAGACTCTCAAAGGAAAATTTTATATACTTATTACACACACACACAAGTATTTCCCCTTGGTTTGTTTTCCATTACTCCATGTTTTCTTTGACTGTGACTTCAGTGAAGCCTGGGCTCCGTCTGCTGTGATGCATCTCAGAGCAAGCAGCTCCCTGCTGCCCATTAAGTAGCTATTAGTGCTGATTACTTTCTGATAGCTCTTCACCAGTTGGTTTCACTCACTTTGACAGATTTGGTGTCTTGTTTAACCTTTAAACTAGTGGGCAAAAACAATGCTGACAGAATTGGAGAAATAATTAAGGAAAACTTTGCCAAGGCATAAAAAAAAACCCAGCTGTAACAAGACAGGTCTTCCTGATAGATTTAAAAAGTTGCCAAATACATACAGAAAAGGATTGAGCATCCAAGGCAATGATGAGAGCACAATACAGCATAATTATGGCTATTTCTAGTTTAATCTGCAAGAATCCAGTTTAAAGAGATTACTACTGCTTTACTAATCTCATTTTTTCTCTCCGTAGGTACCTACTGTCTAGGTCAGGAAGTAATTTATTTCCACATTTGTTACAGAAAATATTATAGTACTGAGAATACTAATGTCTTAGAACCTCTCTGTTTTGATTCAAGAGAAAAAGATAAATGTAAGACTTGAAAATATTGTCTGTAAACCTCTCACAAGAAATGCTATTGACTTAAAACCACACATTTTTAATTGCTAACATTACAAGATAATGCAAAGATTACCATACATGAAAGAGATTAGGTAGTAAAGAGAAGTCCTTTTCCACAAAACTCTCCACTCACCTATCGATTTACTTATAGCAGACAGTCTTTGGACCAGAATGGTTTGAGGTGAATTTCATTGTGCTCCTGCAGAGCTTTTACAGGGAACTAAGATAATGAAGTCCTGAGCAAGAACAAATTAAAGTTGGATCAGCGAGGTTATAGCATCTAGCTCTGACATAACAAGCATCTTCCAAACTGTCACAGCTGTTGTATTATGGTAAATAGACACCAACTTCAGTGTGCACCAGCACCTCAAGTTGCAAGCTGCAAATCTACAAAGCTGCATTCAGAAGAGCTGTAACAGCTAGGAAACCATGAGGGAAGAGTGAGTTGGATGGAAGCCGATCCTCTCGCTGGCTAGTAATTGCCTAGTCATCTAATATATTGCTGCTTGAGGGAACAACCACCTAGACACACTGGTAGAGGAGATCTTTCCATGAAAAATATCAAAACAAACAAACAAAAAAATCTGCATTGCTGCTTGGGATCCTTCTGTACTTGCTCTATGGGCTGCAGAGTCCTCATGCAGACTTCTTTCGTTATCTGATCCTTGCCTGTCACCAGGCTTCCTGCTGTCTCTGCACCCCTTAGACCAGCAGGATTCCCAACATGGTTCATAACTGGAGCCATGGCTGGATGGTGACCTCCCTGACCACCTGGGGCAAATTTCTTTTACTCTTCACAAACAGGGTCCTTTCCTCACTTAACTAAACATTGTTACTTTCCTGTTTTGTTTGAAGGAGTCTTTTGAATTGCTACAGGAGAAATAATTTTAGCATAGAAAAACAATGTCCACAAACCCACAAAAAGAAAGAGGTGCATTCAGAGCTACATTAGTACCTATGACTACTTCAAAGAGGACCATCTACTTTACATGGAGTCAGTTTTCACAAATGAGTTTTCACATTGCCACTCTGCTCTTTTACTGAGAGTGATTCAACTTGTTTTGGAAGAAATATAGTGCTCCCTTTTATGATCAGCATATGTTCAGGTTTATGATCAGCATAATTTTCAGGAAAGTGCTGTGGAAAGGCAGAGTTCTAAAAGCCAGCCTGACGCTCTGTAACTATTTCAGCTCATGAAACCCACAGATTTTCTAGCTGATGCAGGAAGGGCACGCTCTAACAGAAGGCTTTCTGGATTTTTTTTTTGTGTGATGGTCTCCTCCCCTCTTTTGTCCCCTGTTCAGTTACAAATGGAATTAGTTCATAACCTTTTCTCCCTATCAGTCAAAGCTGACATGGAAATCCCAGAACTTGGGGAAAAAAAACATTTTGTTGCAGTGTGTTGATAATTAAAGTCTAAATAATATTCCAGTAAGGTAGGCAAAATAGTCTGCATGATCTTTAATAATTGAAGAGGTTGTAAGTCACTAAAATGTAATGCATTTATTATTTTCCTCAAGTTGACTTGTGCATTAGACGATGTGATGTATTTATAGTCTGTATCCCTTCTTGCTTTAGTGGTGCTTTCATTGGCCACTTACCTTTCTTGTCAGATATAAGATACTGACATCCAGCAAGTAGCACAGTGGTCTCTTAATTAAGTGTGGTAACCAGTTGAATTTAGTGTCCTTTCATCAACCATTTATCATCACTCTTACTGCTCACAGGATTATTTCTTATGCTAATTGCCAATTGTTATGATCCTAAACTCCATAACTGCATAAGTATTTCCTCCAAAAAGCGTCCAGCATTTCTCTCAGCTTGTTTTGAGAGTTTCACAAAGCATACTTTATAAAGCACAGAGGTAGCAAAGAGGTAGCAAAAAAAAAGTAATATTAACTTCTCCTTGGCCAGGTTCACATACTGAAATTTTTAAATGTGGCTTCTGCATTTTGACAGATTCAGTGATTGGAAAAGTCTACAGGTGTTAAAGGCAGGTGTTAAAGGCAAGGTTAACCCTCCCCTAGTGCAGAAGCAAAAGCCTGAGCTCTCCCTTTGCTAATGGACCATTTCCTTGGTTTCTACATTCTTTAAATCTCCCTAGATGTGTGATCATATTTTACTACTATGATTTTTTAAGAGTATCTGAAAACTAGCAAAGCTTTCGGCATCACATTTTTCACCCTTATGCATTAAGGTCTCTTGACAAATAAGACATCATGTAAAAGAAACGAGAATGATGTTTCCCCTACTACAGTATGCGAATTTGAAATCATCTTTATCTCATTGTAAAGTGTATAACATGCCTGACACCTCAAGAGGGTGTGCTTATAATGAGGGTAGGGATAAAGATTTCGAGTGGTACGTTAATTAGAGGATTACAGAGCAGATCTTGTAACAGAAAGCAAGAATATGCAGAAACTAGGAGGCTGTTCCAAAGAAAGCTTTAATATAGATGCAGGTGACACTGCTTGTGGTGAAAAAAATAAAAGTATTTATTATGACAGAGCAGACCAGCGGTATTTCAAGTATAAATGAAATTGGATCATTATATGTAAACTGAAATCCTCCTTCTCTAACGGCAAGGATAGAGCTCTTATACATGAATTCATAAAGCCCAGACCAAATGGATCGGTTAGAGATCAGCAGCCACACAAATTTCTCAGTAAATGTCTCTCACCCCATTGCCACTTTTTTCAGTGCTCCATATGCTAGATTGCAAACTACAGATTTAGCCCTTGTGCCCAAAGGCATCCAAACCTGTGAAAAGCCTAGCTGCAGCGCTGTCTATTGTTCATTGACAACTTGTCAATTTACTTCCAGGCAAAATAACTCATAAACATGATAAGTAAAGCAGATAAAACAAGAATTCTTTCACACTTTGCAACTTTACTGCAAAAATGCCTTATTTTTCATAAATGTGTGAAATCTCCCCTCAGAATTGTGACTGTGCACTGAACTTTAAAACTGTGTGGAAACCACGCATGCATTGCACGATTTCTGTCTATAATAAGATGAATGTTAAATATTAAAGATGCATTAAAAGTGATAGAGTAAAAGATATTTAAAGGTTCAACAACATTATCATATTACTGATATTACATGGATGTTTTTCCTGAGTTAATAAAAGCGCATTTTAGGAAAAAGCTCCAAGAGACAAATGTTTGAACACCGGTCTCTAAAATGACTTTTGTATAGTCTTCTAATGGTTATTATATAAATCTTACCAGTTTGGGAACAATAGACAACTCCTTTACTTCATAGATAGCAGCAAAAAGCATTAAATACAGATCAATGACTTGCCAATTTAAGGTATGTTCATATAACAGTTTGGCTTCCTAGATTCGATAACGATGACATTCTTCACAAAGGATAACTAAATGATTAATTTTTTATGCATTGCCACAGAGACAATTCCACAGTCACACTCCCAGTATTTAGTTGACTGTGCTTTGACGCACACAAATTAGCATTCGCAAGAAGAATTTTATAACAAGTCACCAAAAAAAAAAAAGGCAGCTAAAGAAATTATGTTACTGCTTACACCATTAGGCTGACTTAACATTTACAATGCTAAAAAATTTAGTTTTTCTGTGGAAAACTAACAGACTCCTCTTTGTTCATTTCCTTGCTGGCTCCCAACATATGCTCCACTTATAAGCCTTTGGGAACAGAGATCGTCTTTTTAGCATGCAAGCATCCAGCCTCTAGCACACGGTACTTCTGACCTCCTAGGGGGTGTGAACACAACACTTGCAATAAGTGGTGTAAAATAGAATGATTAAAAACCGAGAAGGAGCACGCTAATTTTGTAATAGGTTGCTGGTTGCCGCTCAGGCGTCGTGTCCCTGAGGTGACGAAGGGCTCCTAGCAGCCCCCTGGAGCCCTCCTGGATCAGCTAGGCCAGGAGACAAGGTCGCGCCCACCAGCTGTGTAGGCTCATCTTTGAAAAAGGCTGTTCTTGAAAAGGGAGGCACCTTTGACTGCCTTTCCATGGAGACAAGCAGCTTTGGAAGCGGCTGTAGGTCAAACAGGAGGAACAAACAGGACAGAAATCTGTTGAGTTACTGCTTTCTGAAGGACCATAGTCTGTGTCAAGAAGACTTTTTTATTTATTTTTTATCTTATTTTTTCTTTCTTTCTCCATTTAAACTTTTTCACCTGTGACCGTGAAATATCTCAAACATTAAAATTTTATTTCGAGTGAGGAATTAGCATTACTAAACATTAAAAATGCAAACAAATATTTGTGAAACAGTCTCTTAATCCAGTCATAAAAACAGATTCCAACTTTAAAAACAGAACTTGCATTATGCATATCTTATTAATATTAGATGATTCTTTGCCACTTATAATTAGAAGAAAAAAGAAAAATAGAAATATGAACACATCATCAGCTATTGATTCATTGCTGAAATTCACTTTCTGTTTACACATCCTTTCAGTTTTTTATTACACATTCATTTTAACCAATTACAACTATAATTATAATTTACAAAGCGTAGTTAATCCTTTGTTTTCAGTTTTATTTTTGGGTGGCATAAATCTCTTGTCATTGTTTTTCCACGGAACTTCATTTCACGACTACAGAAATAATGGAAGAGAGACCTGGGGAGCTATGCTGCTAATAACTCTGATATATAGTATCTGTAAAATTGTGGAGTGATTTAAAGTTTAATGCTCTCTAATGCACAAACACCCACACATATTACATTTCGGCATATATGCCTTCACAAACACACCTGAATTATAGTCATAATACTCATCACTTCCATATAATAATATATGAAGTCCTCTTTTCGTTAAGCAGAAGGTACTACGCCCCCCACACCCAATACAATTCGCAAAACCACAGACCTCCTCTAAGCACTCAGGATGAGCTTATTTAGCAGTTTTCCCCACACACCTTTTGACCAGACTATTTTCTCCGCGTTTCTTGTAGCACTTGCAGGATTTCCATGGACCAGCTGCTTAGGCTTGTGGATACGTTAACCAAATTTGTTGGCGCAAAGATGAAAGCGCAGAGAGGCAGGTGGACAGCTCTACTAAAGAACTGTGATCTTCTGAGCCAGCCTCAGAGGGCCCTGAACTTCTTAATGGTGATACTTAGTGATCCACAGTCACTCAGCTTAAACACTAAATTATATACAGTAAATATGAAGAGTAAAAACCTAGTTCACAGATTTTGCCATCAGTCCTTGAGGTATGTCTCTGTGTGTGTGTAAATAAGGAAAGCATGGATATATTTTCATTTCCCAATCAAGGAAATCCTGGTGGCTAGCTGCTTCAAATAAAATAAAAATATTGATTCCCTTAAAATCCCACAAGTTAATTTGAAAAACATTCTGGTCATTTGCAAGCTATTAAAAAGATTATGATGATGAAATTTTTGTTTTTAAATATTTTAATACAATCCTAAATGACAGTTCCCTTTGTACAAAGGGAAACTACAGAATGGGTAAGTTAACACTTCTCTTATGTATAAGATAAAATAAATAGTAATAAGATTTAATTAAAAGTGGTTGATTTGACATTTATACCTCACCAATTCAGAAAACAAATGCACCCACTGTGAATTAAAAGACATAAAATTGATGTTACTTCATTTTCTTTTTCAGTTCTGCTTCTCGGTGCCCTTCCATAATGGTAGAGCTATTTGAAAGCTGTTTTAGTTTTGCCTGAGATGCACCTCCCAAAGTAAGAGTGGCTGCAAGGCTTTTAGAACTTGGTGTAGCAACGTGTGTCAGTGTCACCAGTGAATCAGTCCTGAATTTGAGACATTATTCTAAAGCTTTCTGCCACCTCCAAAACAGGAGTAAAGGTAGATGAAAACATCTGAATTAATTACCCTGAATTATGGTTTTGTACATTGACTTTCTGGCATTTTTTTCCTTTAGTAAATCAAATTTTTAGACTGCCTTATATTATGACTCCCTGTGTGAATTATGTGGTACCTGACAGTTTAAGCTGCAGGAGTTTGATATTCAGTAACAAACATCAATCCAGTGGGAACTCTGTTTCAGAGGAAATTCGTTTTTATAGAGTTCCAGGTAGTTTTAAGAGGTAGCAACCAACCCTCATTGTTCAGGATACTCATAATACTGTTCAAAACAGGAATCTCAGAACAAATAACTTGAGCACACTCACTCTTTCACATTTAAGTATCCAACTGTTTCTTCAGCCTCCCTCTCCTTTGTGTCTAGGCAACTCATAGTAACAGCAGTTTCCACCCAGCCATTTGACAGATAAATAACACAGGAGCACAGAGATCAAGGACTGCTCTTAAATTTTTTAATAAACTATTTTTAAAAACTCATGCCTAGATGATTCATGGCTTGACTCCCGCAAACACAGGAAGCCAAAAATCAGTAGTTCAAATCAGAATTACATTACAGAATTATTACTAAATTATTACTGCGGCCAAATCCAAGTTCTTTGCTCAGGTTTTCTCTGAGGAAGGCCGACATGAACTTTACAGAAATCACTTAACTCAATAATGGCAAGGACAGAAGGTTAGTATTTATCAGATGGGTGTATCTTAAGTGAAGAGAATGTGAGGGCACAGTGTAAAGGTGTCCAATGTCCTCTGTGTTTGGATAAAATATAGATCAGATATTTTGTTAGCTTACTCCATCTAGAGATCAGGTAATAGTTGGTAAACAGGCAGTTTAATGAAGAAAAGTACAAAATTTTTATTAACTAAAAGGACTCTTAAATGAGATGTTGGTGAAGAACTAGTTCAGATAGGCGCTCTGAGAGCTGCAGCTCAATTATTAGCACAGTCAACAACACCTGCTGGGGATATCTGCTTTTTCAAGTGACACAAGACCTTGTACACAATGCAGAGCACAGATAAGTATCACACTTGGACTGTTCATGTCCTTCTTCATGTGCTTTGCAGGTTCTTGAGCACTGCTTCACAGAATAGAAAGAATTTCAAACCAACCTTACCGAGTACACAGCTTAAACAGTTTGCCCAAATGCTAGTGCCACAAACAAGTTACAAGAACACAACTGTTTCTCTGCACCTTTCCCAGGTGCTTTTCTATGCAAGTTATGCCCAAAGAGCTAGTGCATTACAAGAGGATCTATAGATTCAATGTTCAGCATAGAATTCAAGAAGGGTTACTCAGCTTTTCAGTTTAAATTATTTCAATAGTTTGGTAGCAATGGTTTTGCTTATTTGATCTGTGATTTTGCTGCTCCCATCCCACCATATACACACACAAATGCTATTAATCTTCTCTTTGGTCAAATCCATTTACAGAGATCATGGTGCCACATCCTCTTTATTCAGACTAAGGGAAACCTTCATGAGTGTAAGGAAATGCAAGCCTCTACCAGCACAGAGTCTATCTGCAGGGGTGTGAGCTACTTGAAATCGTAGTTAATGAGAAATGGGAGTTGGTGCTTATAACTGGGAGAAGTCTTTAGTGTAACGTGAAGCTCAACAAACAGCAGGCTATAAACACCAGACAAACAGGCAAGGGAGGGGCGAGCTGATCACTTAGGCTCTTCATTCCCTGATCTTACCCACAGCAGGTGTAGGTCAGAGTATTTCTAGTCTTAGATGCCCATTGAATCAAAGGTCCTTCTTTGTCTACTCTATCAATCAGGTACAAAAAACCCTCTATCTTCAGCTGATACAAACCTCTTTGAAGTCAGTGGGATTCAGAGTTTACTGCAGCTCCCTGTTTCTGAAGCATTGGAGGTCATTCATTGATAAAACTAGGACTATGAAATTACTCCAAATATTCTTTTATGCATTCGCTATGTTTTGTGCTTCTCTCCCATGCATTACTATGAGAATTAATACAACATGACCCAACAATTGTAATATGTTTTCATGAAGTTCTATATGTTACAGGTTGGGGGTTTCCCCTCCAGAAAGACACCCGAACCTCTCTGGTAGGGTAGAAGCGAGTATGCAAGTATTCTCAAGAACTGAGATTTCGGAATTTAGTTTTAAGATTTTGCTTGTTTGGTAAATGAGACACTGCCTTCTTCAGTGAACGTGTACATTTTCCTCATATGAAACTCACAAGTACTAGCACGTCACTCCTTTCCCTCACCAAAGTGGGGACCAAAATAAACCAGTGGCAGCTCGGCATTTGAATCATAACACCACCCAACTAAGTACATTCTATGACCTTACTGTCCAAGTATAGTTTTGTATCATGTTGAACTACAAAACAGAATTTGTGTCTTCATGGCTTCTTTTTTTTTTTTGTATACTGCACGTGGCAGGTTAGAAGGGCTTAGCTGTGTTGATTAACTATCCAAATGTTTAATCAATACAGCAATAGCTAGATGCATTCTGGCTGTGAAAGACCTTGGATAAGTCCCACTTGCCTTATTCCCCACCCCCAAGTGGGACATCAATGAACTATTACATGGTCCTTGCATAGCGATGCAGAGGGGCTTAGACAAATACAACACTAATGGATAATTGTGGGTCACCTTGTCAAAATATGTTAAAGGCCCCTTGAGTATTTTTTTTAATTTAAAAAAATGACAGTAAATTGTGACCTTGTTGATATCACACAGCCTTTCAGGAAGCTAATGCTACTCAGTCTGCAACCAGCTCATTGATTCATGGGTCAAAAATCCATTCCAACTAAATTATAAAAGACACATCCTGGTGTGTTGATACAACCCACAGTAACTGTCTGCCTAAGTGTTAAACAATTGTACTCTGTTGTGAGGCAGAACACATTTACCGATGCTTGTTCAGAAAATACACACAGAGGCCTCCGAGTGATCCATAAACAACGGCAGTTTGGATCCCTGAGTGCACCAGATGCTAATGGATCACAAAGCCAGGGAAAGTTCGTATTGTGACGAACACTCCTGGACTCTGGCAGGGAATAGGCCATTTGCCGAGGTGGCATGAACCGCAGGAAGGCCACTGTGGGATTTGTATTCATGATTCCATATGTATCTGCTTACCATGTCATTAATACCCACTTGGACTCTGAATGGCTATAGGTGTGGTGGCAGTGCAAGGAATTGCTTCTTTTCTGGTGTCACAAACCACAAAGCAGAGAAATTGTTCTGAGTGCCCTACGAACCCCCCATGTACGTTAGGCTTGTGCTAAAATGATTTTGCTCTGCCATTATTTAGGAGCAGTACCTTGGCTTTGGCCAGTAAAATTAGTACAAGGAAGACCGTAACATGATTTGCACTTGGAATGTCACAATGCATCTGTCATTACTGTCCTGTTCTCGGTAGTAGTGTGTTGCCTAAGATAATGCCTTAGGTTAAAGGCAGCAGCAACCATAAAACATAATTAATTGGTGGTGTTTCTATCTTCATCCTGAGACTGTTTTGAAAGGGTAACACAGAATGATGCAGAATAGCATGGCATTTATTTTGATTTTCCACTTAAAACATAAAGGTTATTCCCATATAATGGCACACATTTAAAAGTACATACATCAAAATGCATGTAAATATATCTACATAAGCACACACAAATATGGGTTTCTAGCCTTGTATTTATCTAAACACATACACGCAATCTGGATGTATGAAGGACTCACTCCCCCCAAAAGAGCAAAAAAAGCACACACACTAAAACACACAACAGTTTTTACACCATCTCTGAGCATCATTTCATCTCAAATTGTCAACTACAAGTGAGATCTCTGGAGTCTTCATGAGCTCAGCAAATGCATTTAACTTTCTCTAAGGAACAAGAACTTCTTTAGGTATTACAAACTCAAACCATTCAAAGTGAGCGGACATCAAGCCTGTTGAAAGTTTATAACATTACAAATTGATTACTGACAGAATACAAGAATTTTTCAACAGAAACACAAAAAAGGACAAGCTCTAACCTTGTCCTCCTGGTGACGTCTAGAAACTGTTGTTTTAAGTATACAATCTACAATCCTTTTCTGCTTATATAAGTGAAACATGCTTGACACTTTGAGGTTAAACGCTTCCTTGCAAGTGAAATGGAAAGTTCTCTTATGCTTCAGTTATCACAGGGTCTACACAAGAGTAGCAATGCTCACCAAAGTAAATATTCCCATGCCCAAGACCAGAAAAATACACTTCTGCCCAGAAAAAAAAAGAAAGATCATAGATATTCAATTGGTGAAAACAAGAACAGAGGACCTAAGTGTTTTTGGCCTACGTTGTTATTGACTCTTGGGACAGGAAAGGTTCTTCTCCTTTCGAACATCTTAGTTGCATACATCGAGTCTCTAAGCCAGCCCCTAAACATCACAGCTTTGCTAGTGCCGTACTGATCTTCCACTCACAGTTTTGCTGACTTGCTTGTGGACTCGAGTTGGTCCATTCTCTCCTGTCTGGCACATAGTAGGAAAGTGTAAAATCCATCAGCCATTTGTTAAATGTGTATAAGGAGAGGTTTGGTTTTGTTCATCCCAGTCACATAAGATCCCTCAGGATATAGAGCCTTTAGAAAGTATCAAAGAGGTGTAAAAATATTATTTAAAATATTAAGTGAGAACTGTAACCACATCCTATGCTGCCTTTTTTTTTTCCCACTTGTCGGACTATTATATACAAAAATGTTTGAAAAGGCTGAGGCACTTCCCTGAAAAAAAGACAAGTCTTACTAAATAAGCATCAGTAAAGATATGCTGCATCCTGCAAGTCTTTAATAAAGTGAACAAACCACATCAACTGAGTACGCTTCAAATAAATGACTTTGGTAGGTTCTTCATAAATGTTGTTGCCCAGGTTAACAAACTATTCTGGTTATTCCTTGCCACAGCACCGTATGTACAGCTAGCAGGCTTACAAACAGTTTAGAGACATATGAACCTATTCCTGCACAGAAGGATGTGAAAAAGTCCTTCTGTCTCCTTACCATAGAAAAAGGACTTTCTTGAGGCTGCATCAAAATGCTTGACTTGGGATAGGTGGTTAGGCAGAAGCTTTGCTTGACTCCAGACTCATCTTGACTGGAGAAGCTGTGAAACTCAGCTCCTCACTGTGCCATGTTCCCATAGTATCATCACGAACATGTATAATTTCCACTGTAAGCTACTGGGGCTCCAACAAGCTGAAGCTCCACCTATGGACTGTCTCTTTCGGAGCTTTAGGATTTGGGAGCAACAGAATTGCCAGTTGGGATCTTATCTCTTGAAGGGCTACCCTGCCCCTGGTGCAGAAGGCAGTGATCTATCAAGACTTCCAAGGGTTGCACAAGCACAGAATACCTGTGTTCACCCTGCTCTGCGCTTTTACTCAAGAAGGGGAACTCATGGCCCATAGCAGACCACAAATAATATTTAAACCCCAAAGTACACCAACAGCCGTGAAGGTTTTTGTCACTCGTTTCAATTTTTTAGTTATAACCTTTATTTAGTATTGCTGATCAAGTAGGCAGTCACAAGTCACTGCCCCAAAAAAAAAGTCTGCCAGATTTTGTTCTTTTCATGCTGAATCTCCCAGTACTAATAGGATCAATAGTTTTGGAGTTGTATCATCAGGCAGATGCCATAAAGGTGACATCAGTCATATCTGATAGTCATGTTGCAATCTGCTGTGCCTTGGCTGGCCTGCATCTGCCTGTCAACACTGAGCTACCATTTCAGTGCCATCTTTGCTGCAACAAACATATCTGTTCCCGTGCCTAAAGTTTACCTGTTTTCCTTCTCAATATATAAAAACTCATGTTCATGAGAACTAGCTTTTTATCCCAGCACTTGTTCCTCTCTTCTGTGACACTGATAGGAAGGTGTATTAACTGTATGAGTTTTTGCAGGACTTTCTTGACTGTTTCAGTCTAGTCTAATACTAATTAAATATGCCTGTTTTTTTCTAGCATAGACCATAAAGTTCCAATGTAGGGAAAGATTAGGAAAATGAAGTTTTGTTTCAAGAGTTGAATCTTATGTCATCAGAAACTACCTATGATGCCCTTGCCTGATTTCTTTTTAAAAAGATGTGATTATTCTTCTATTTATATTCAGTAACAGATATTATATAGAATCAAATGTGAACAGACCATTCTGCAACAGGGAAATAGCTAGTATTCTTGCAGACGAGAAAGCCTATAAACAGTAAAACTCACAGATTAAGATTTTTCTCCTCAGAATCAGGACAAACCAGTAATAGAGGACATGTATCAGCAGAGTTAGAGAGAAAAAGACAAATTATAGGAACTAATCGTATCTCCAAAGAACAGCATATGACTGTTGAATCACCAATCGACCATAATAAATCTCCAAAGAGCATCACATATCACAAGAAAATAAATGTAACTTCTCCAAACAGAACAGATTATGGACTGAGTCTACTTCACTGCAATACACAGAGATTTGTTGGGAAACCTTGCTTTAGCATTAGATTGCTAAACATGTTATGCAGGAATTCTCTCTACTTTTGATCATGAAAATGAAAAGGACTATCAGCAGAAGCAATGACAGCACTAAGCAAAACATAAGTCAGGTGAAATACCTACAAAAAGGTTAACAGTCTGTAGCCACAGCATGGTTACTAAAAAGGTTAATATTTAGCAACAGTTACCCATAGGGTATGTGATAATACTATTTCCTATTCTAAAAAGCTATAATGTTCACAAAAGTACCATTAATTTTAATGTGGGCTATTCACATGCATCAAGGAATGTTCTTAATTTTTAAGCAGGAACTGAAAACATGCTTGTTTGGCAATGTTTTCAATTATTAATGTATTTAACTAGGTACTGCGATAGTTCTTGTGTTAATATTTTATCAATGATATTATAATTGTATATTGGCCCAAGCTTTGCACTCTTGCAAGGAACCTTTTTACTTTACATTTAGGACAGTGTTGATACACTGAGCTGTAATACTATCTTGCCATGGAAATAACTTCACATATTTCGGTGAAATAACTCCTGAGGTCTAGGTAGAAGAATCAAATTCTACCTATCTCTATATTAAGAAAGCTATACTATCCAGCCAGAGGCTTTAATTTTCACTTTCATTTCTGTTGTCATGTTCAAATGTAGAATAATCATTTGGTTTGATGGGTATCTTTTCATTTATTACAGGCAATATTTTCCGCAAAACCTCTCATTCATTAGATGCTCCACAAAATGGGGATAATTTTTAGAGCATTTTTAAAGTTAAAGAGAAACAAAAGCCAAACCATCCCAAAGAAATCCAGCCCTGATTTTCTGTGGAATACCGTCACAGCCCAGTTTTATGCATTGACTGTTTTCTAAGACCCTGGTCTCAGTTGTGAGTGATAACGTCTGGTAAGTCACTGGGGTGAAACATTGCCTTATTCAGAAAAATAATTTGGGCCACTTCTGTAGAAAATGAATGCTACATTCTTTACCCAGGAAAAAAGGAGCATGGGGTGTGATTTCCTATATAAGGCAGGCTCCTCTGCAATACATCAAACCTCTTCTCTCCTGTGTGTGCAAATGCACTATCCTTTGTTCCATGATAGGAAGGTGTATAACTCCAAAAGAAATGGAGTTAGATGAAAAAGAGCCATTCCAAACTCTACTGATTAAAATAAATGTGCTCGTAATAGAGACAGGAGAGTAAATTACTGTATCCCAGAACAGCAGTAACTTAGACACCAACAAGTTATTTTCAAGTTTGCCAGAGGAAATAATCTGCTATCAACAAGGGGTAATTGCCTGAGCAAACTTGCCTTTACATCTCGCACATGCTGTCACCTTGTGTAAGAAAGAAATACACCACATATCAATTCGGGGGAAGCGAAAGCTGGAACATTCCTTTAAAGGCTGCTTCTCAGCCATTTGCAAAAGCACAGAGACACAGCTTGCAACATATCTAATCTCTGCTCTTTTCTTATCACTGAAGAGTATCCTGCACACACCACAGAATTCATAACCTAAGCAGCCTAGGGCAATATTAGAAAGGATCCATTTTAGATTGAACAGAAAAGTTAATCTGAGATTTACCTGTGGTTGTCACAGGTGAAAACAGGTTGGCTACAAAACCCTTCAGGAATAAATGCACCAGTAAGTAAAAACGGCAAAAATCATTTGCTTTCTATACCAGTACAGGCTGCTTAGAGAGTTAGATGAACATTTTGTTCTGGGAATATTCAGACACTTTTCCCCCTTTGCACTGCCTCTTTACACAACTCTTTATTTGATTAAAATGCTTCCGACACACAGGTTCACAGAAAACAAGTTTTCAAGTGTTCACACGGATGAGTATGTGTGGAAACAAGATGCAGGATTGATTATACAGGAGTGTTTAATGTATAGTTTGCAGCATAAGACTCTGCAACACAGACTTAACACACAAGTCTGAAACAGAAAAATAGGAGTTTCTTATTTGTAAAATCAATACTTTCTTCAAATTTTAATGTAACAGATATATAAAACTAACAAAAATTGGTGACAATTTTGATCCCTTTGCTTTTGATCCCTTTCAGTGAAGCGACAAGCTAACTTTAGCACAGTTAAGGGTTTTGTAAGAGGTTAGGAAGAATCTGCTTCCTACTAGAGAACCTGGCCCACCCTTTTTTTTAGCATTATTTTCGAGTTAAATATTGAATAATATTTTATTAACTAGAAAAACACATTTGCCTCTCTTGCATCTCCGTAGAGAAGACGGACCCTGTGGTCATCTCCTCCACTCTATCTCTTTGACTTTAATTTAATCAAATTAGCTCCCACATGCTACCTGTAGCACTATCAGTATGAGGCCGTGTAATGAAAAATTAACAGGAATTAAAAAAAGAGAAAAGCATAAGTCATCTTGATTTATATTCTAGAGTGCTCATATTTTGGTACCTTCTAGGACTGCTTGATAAGGATGGTAAGCAACACTGAAATGTAGCCAGACCATGAATTTTCCTAAACTGAAGGTTGGGGCATTTATGGAAGGAGTTACACCTTCTTCCCAGCCCATATAATGCTCTTGCAACAAGGAATTTAGGAAACTCCTTGAGGGTTTTTGGCAGCATTCTGGCAAAGGATATTAAAAAAGATATAAAAAAAGACTCAAGCAGCTGACAAACAATATGCTTCAACTTTCCTGTTGGTCATGAGTTTGTACATGCCCTCTTCTTAAAGAAAAAAAAAAAAAAGAAAAAAAAGAAGATTCTCCTTTAATCACAGCAAGCGAAACTGCAAAAAGTGTTAAAGAAAAAAAATCCTCTCATTGCAGTCAATCAATTTTTCAGCCTGTCTCAATCTGAACGCTTGCAAACACTGCCCTGCGCTTGGCAGCGGGAGGTTTTCCTCTGCAGTCTGCTCCCAAGTTGGTTTCTACTGCCCCACGCAAGCGTTACACAACTCCCTCTTCCCACACAAGCCCCGTACAGATGTCCCAGCCCATAGTGCGCTTTGCACTGCATCTTGGCCTTTTGCAGGACTCTTGTAGCAGCCCACAGAGTCATATACTGCAATGGCTTATTTCTAGAAGAACTGACTTCAGTTGCACAGGATAGGCACGTAACTCTCATCTCCTCAGTTATAAATTAAACAAGTATCACAGGAATTAAAAACAAAAAAAGTAGTGTCTGATATAGAATATGTAGACTGGTATTTTTTCATCCTAAACCTAAATTGCTACATCTTCAATACCAATTCATGTGAATTTTGTCCATTTTATTAACACTGCTTCCTAATGCAGGAAGTAATCTACCTGTAATGGATTGCTACACACAAGAAAGAAATCCATCACTGATACCTTCTGTAGTATAATAATAAAATGTTACAGATTTCACAGATAAAAACATCCTAATAAAATATGCTCTGTACGTGGATAAGATTATTTTTGAATTGAAATTAAGATGGAAACAGTTCCCTGAAGTGGAAAACAGAAGGATTAAAACTGAATCACAGCTTCTACCCCACAAATGAAAGAAAATAAAAGATTACAAATATCATTCAACTTTTATTAGCATGCAGCAGCTGCCAGAGACTGGACTACTTAGCCTAGGAGGTTGTGGAACCCTCTCCTTAGCCTGGTCTGAGGAAAGCAGGCAGAGGGTATGCGCTGGCTCGGCAGAAACAGCAGAAGCGAGCACGGATACTAGGGAATCCCTGTCCTCTCCTTCTGTGTCCCTCGCCCTTTGCTAAATCCACCCCTGATCATTACAATTCTCTTCACGTGCTGCTTTGCAAGGGCACAACACGAGGGCATGCAAGTACTGGTGGTGGCTATAGCTTGTATTTCTCTGAGTCAAATCTTGAAGGTGCAGTCTTTCCTTTTTACTCACAGTTAAACCTCTCCACTCAGGATCTCAAGTTCTCTTTTGGATTACAAGATTTTCTCCCTCTGCTTCCAGCTGCACTGAGTTTCCTCTTCAGTCTTACAAATCCTTGAGGATAGGAGCTCTGGGATGTTAGACATGTCTAGACTGGCAACATACATATGCAAAGAGGAAGGAGATGGACACTGCTGGCACCAGCATGAGCTGAGCTAACCGTGTTCCCCCTCTTTACTCAGCAAGCACCTGGGATGGGAACCTCTCTTCCTCATTTGCTACCATTCTCAGGGCTCAGGTTATTATTCTGCCTGCTTAATACTGCACCATGCAGGGTTACGTGACTCCTGTCTTCTACCACTATAAAACTGGGAAATGAGATGAGATAAACACGATAACATAAGCTAATCAGTCAGCTATATTTGAATACAGACTCCCTGCTCGTTAAATTGCAGGCTAAAAAGTCTTAACACAGACACATCCCAATTTAACTGAGGTATTGCTGTCATTGAATGCCTCATTACATGAGAGCACCTGAGCAGCAGTAACTTATCGAGATTTTAAAGAATTACAAGAAACATCATGAAGGAACTCAGACTGTAGTAAACATCTGGTTATAATTCTGAAAACGTGCAACCAAAAGAATACTGTAAAACAAAAGGCCAGTGCACACTAATTTTGTGTCTGTTTTAAGCAAAGCTGGAGAGATTGTAAATTAAAAATAAAGCTTGTCTATACAACTGTTTTATGATTATTTATCCAGATTCTGAAAAAATCTTATCCCCTAGCTTGCCTCAAGCCCAAACAAAGTACAGTGATGACCACAACTCGACATTCGTACAGTAAGCAAGCCCTTATTCATGTCACTCAGGGCAATTATTACCAGTAGAAAGGGGAGGGGAAAGGGAAAAATCAATAAAAAGTAGAAGTGTGCATTATAAAAAGAGTTGAAACACCTTCAGTTAAACATATATATAACATACATTACACAAAAGCTATTAATCCAATTTCACAACATTCAATGCATTTATGCTCAGAAACTGCTAAAAAGCACTAAATGGAATTTACCGAGATGAATAAAAAGCACAATTACCAGCTAGACTTGGGAGATTCCAGTTAGTAAATGAGGCTGTGAAATTGCCTTGTGTTAAAAGAGTATTAATGGCTATGCTAGCACTTGACTAATATTTTACGGTGCAGACTTACTAAATTAGTCCCTTTGCATGTCTTCTTGTGAAGTCATTTTACTAAGAGTATTTCTTTTTTTACAGGATATTTAAGAGTCTGCTTTTTTTTTTTTGGAAGTTCCTAATCCTGAGCACTTCCCTGAGCTGAAATTATTGGTGCTACCTGCTCTTTGCAGACAGCTTGGTAACAAAATTACACTGAAGCTGAGCTCTCATTCCACAGGTGTTGGCAAAGGCTCTTCTGGCAAATGGCGCAAGCAGCAGCTAACCCAAAGAAAATCACCCTGGGGTAGTGCACATTCAATAACATAATCATGTGTTTCGTGGTATCAGCAATAGGAGGAGAGCAGTGCGAACTGTGAATCGAATTCTAGCTTGGGGAACTGTGAAACATAATTTTTCCTCTCCGCTTCTGGCTCCTCTCCAAGGCTGAAGCTGCGGAGATGCCTTTCGACAGGTCTTCTGTGACTAGTGCTGTGAAGATGAGGAACCAGCTCCCAGCCTTGTGCTAGAGAACCTTCTCTGAGTGCAACTTTTTCTTTTGGCTAAAAATTCGACAGCCGTTCACTTGGTCATGCAGACTAAGTGCTATTGAAATAAGCAATATTATGGAAGCAGCCGTTATTAGCCGCTGTTAATGCTGGCTATAAATGACTACATACTGACACTCGGGAAATATTTAGAGATATAAATAATATATGGATAAAGAGAGATAACACAGATATTTTTCTAGAGGAATGCTGTAGGCCTTGCATTTTCCTTGTGTTTTCACAATCTTTTAAAACACTGCATTATACAAGTCTGAGAAAATCTATAGGAAAAAGAGATTAAAACACCCAGAAATCCTACCATGCTCAAAGCTGCTGAAGTATTTAGATGTGAAGCTATATATGCACATTCCCTTCAGCTGTGAATTTAAATAATATATAAGTAAAGCTCGTGTGCCAATGAACAGTAATAGACAACGCTGTATCTTCAGCAACAACTGGATTATGTGACAAGGAGAAAGGCCTGCTGAATACCAGTTATAGCATTCTGCAAAGTTACCCTGTATTGGTTGAAATTGAAGGCTGTAGTCCATATCTTTCCCACCATACATGCAAAATGCACCATTACACGTGGAAAAGTACTGGGTTACAACACATCCTTCATATAACAGGAAGAGGTCCCAACAAATTTTAATATACCCACTCAAAGGCCAAGTAGTCAAGTTTGCCACGGTAAAAACTAGTTACAGTAGAAATTCTCTAGACAATTAACTCTAATCTGGTACACTAAAATTGGGCAGAGCATAATCTTTCCTGATAAAGATTACGTGCCAAAAGAGCAGCAAACAGAACAGAAAACCCGAGTGCAATGGTAGCCACCACCAGGTGCTAAAAAGAACCTGGAGAAAAAGCAACCTCCCCCCATAATCAGCTGAGCCACTATTGCTAAGAGAAGCAGAGCTCTGCGAGAGCAGCACTAACATTGGTCTCAACTGGGCGAACACGGCAGGGAGCTCCGAGTCATCTTCCGCATGCTGGGCAAACGATCCCTGGTGAGCGCCCAAAATGCAGCTTAAAACAGGGAAAGCGCTGGTACTCGGCGCATCTGAAGTGCCAGTTACAACTATTTTACAGGAATGTATATGCTTAGAGCTGCTGTTAGATGAAGCATGTCATCTGTATGGCCCAGAGGAGGAGAATTAAATTGTGCAATCCTAGTTAGAAGCTGAATGAATGCCCTAATACTTGGACTGAAAGGGGTAAAATAAAAGAGCAAGCTGCTAGAAAAACAAGCTTTGGCCTTTCCTAGGCCTTTTTAACACTGAACCACAAATCCTGTTTGCCACCAATGGCCAAGCTGGCTCCAACATGGGAGTACAGAACCCCCAAGAGTAGCGGGGGGGCAAGCTGCATTCTGAACTGCTCAAATTTAACATTATGAGTGGTGATAAATAAGCCTGGCACTACAGGGGAAACTGGAGCTCAAGCTTTCCATCATAAAAGATTCTTGTAGCTCTAAAACCTCCACTGGTAGAGCCGGGAGACAGACTCCCGGGCAAGAGAAGTGCTCTTTTATTTGTCCCATGAAATTCCATTCAGATTTTGCTGAGATATGAATAGCTGATAATTGCCATTTCCTTTCACTTGCTTGTGTTCCCCAGGAAATTACAGTTGGCTGCCAACATCCCCGAACGCGAAGGCTCTCGAGAGCCGTGCTGAGCAGCTGCAGGCAGCGCAGCTGCCCTGGGAGCGCCTGAGAGGTGCCAGGTCACCTGCATGCGAGGGCACTTGAGGGGCAGTTGCAGATGGAAAAAGGCTGTTCTACACTGCTGACCACCTCCTCATCCCACCTTACCTCCCTCTCTCTTCTTGCAGTAACAGCCTTCTCCATCTGACTGGAACAAACCTCCTCTCTCAGCTACAGCTGAGCTAAAGCTCTAGTTAACTAGCAGGGTGGCTGTGCCCTAGCATTGCCCTAGTTCAGTGCCTCACGGTCCCCTCTCCTGAAAGAGTCAAAATGCAGCCTGGGGGACGGTCACTGGCTCATCTATGCGCAGGGAAGTCAAAACTGGAAAGCAGATGCAAACTTAGGAGCTGAAAAGGGTTCGGCAGTCCATCCAATATAGCTGTGCAGCAGTGTCCGAACCCCAGTGCAGCTGAGTCACAAAAGCAGGAAACATTTTTGCAATTGGGAAGAGAAGTTCTTGAACTGTGGAACTTTATGTTTTATTTATTTTTTAATCATTACCCATAATATAGTTTGTTCTTTATTTGAAAGAGTAAGTTGTTGACAATGATTTAAAAGAAATCAAAACTAATGTTTGGGTCAAAGTCAAACACTCAGGAGTTAGAAAACTTGGTCTTTACGGCTATCCATATAACTTGAATCTCTCTGTGCTTATAAACTGAGACCATATTGAATTATTTGACCAGGCTTTTCAAAGAGTTCTCCTCATCAGTAAGCAGATATGGTGAATAAACCAGAACCCAGAATTAAGTTGCACGGGCAACAACACATCTGGCATTTCACGCATCACAGCTTTCATGTGCTTAACTGAACATGATTTAATTTGTAAGGTTAACATAAGGGGGGGGCTGGATTTAATATATGTATTCTCACACATACAGACACATAGGTGTAAATGGTTGAATGAGATTAGACTACAAACCATGTCTGACATGCAAAACACTGGAAATTGATTATACACTTTACTAGGGTAGTTTATAAGGTATCTTCTATACATCAAGAGCAATGATACAACAGTCTTATTACACTTTTTTAATGTAATACTCATGATATGTAACAGGTACCTGACATAAAAGGCCAAATGGTACACGTTCTGCTCAGGCAAAACTTCCACTAACCTTCTCAGAGCCAGAGGGAGGTGCTGACCCGTTAATGCTTGCTGCTAGCATGGCTCAAGGAACTACTGGAGGACTGGGCCATTATGTAGCCCTCTCCATCCTACCAAATCTCCCGTCGCTACCCAAACTACATCTGTTTGCAGAGAGATGGGCAATACTTTGTCCATGACAAACCTAGGGCCCTACAGAGTAAACTATGGTAGAAACAGTGCAGAAGTGATCTTTATTCAGTAGGCATCTTTACGTGCCAGTGGAGGTGCATATTGGTTAATAACTCAGCTCTTCTAAAATAATGAAAGCAGCTCTTCTGGAGGCACAACCAACAAGCTTTTAACCTAGTGCGGACATGGCGCCACTGTACTGGGATGTTGATCCGTTCCTACGCCCCAAGAGCAGCAGGAGCAGGAGCAGGGGTTTCCCTCGAGGTTCTGTCAGGCAGCCAGCGGGGAGGATGGATGCTGCCTTTATGAGAGCTGACAAGATATCAAGCCAAGGTGACTCCACTGCGGCAACAGTTATGAACTGGAGTGACTGCACAAGCAGGCTGTATTCACTGAGGGCAAGATCGTGATATACTTCTCACAATTAACATTTTTACACAGCAAAGAGTCTCAATGAAATCAATAAGGCAACTCGTGGCATTAAAAAGCTTTTTAATATGAGCATGAATATTACCACTGGGCTTTGGCACGTTTTGTGTTTGAAGCTACATGGAATTCACAGAATCCCTTGAATGATAGACAACAAACAAATCAAGGGAGCACATTCATCTACAGTTATAAATATTAAATTAAATCCTTACAATCTCCTTCCTGGATAAGCTTGTTCATAGCACAAGCCTCACTCACGGTTACAAATAAAAGCTTCACTCTGAGGTGAGGGCTGATACTTCGAGAAAAAAAACCCAGAACCAGGTCCCCTATGAAAGGGGCTGAGAAGCACTTCACTAGGGCAGCCCCAACTGTTCTAGCTCTAATGCAAGAAATCACAAAGCACTATGTAGTAATGCTCCTGCTGACATACACAGGTCTGCAATCACGGGATTTAGAATGAATCATCTGAATTTAGTCATCATCTCTTGAAAGATTTCATGAATGACAACGGTGATTATAGAAGGAAAAGAATAAGAGCATTCCAGACTACGAAAAGTAAGCCTTGATGGCCATTAACTACTAATGGAAAAAGTTCAGCAGGGGCACTACATAGCCAACAATTTGTATTTTAACATATTGATAATGAATCCCAGCATAACCATTCAAATCAAAGTCAGGATGCTTTCTTTTGTCCCAGTGGAAATTTAAATCAATAGCACTGGCATTATCTGTATATATCTACACATATATATGCATATATTTCTGAATTACAAAATACTATTGCATCTTTTTACTCTCATTTCAAATTTTTAACAGTGATGCACATCTCCATTCTTCCAATCAATTTATTCTGCTAGCGTTTTTCAGCATTTTAAATCCCTAAGCTAAGTCAATAATGTTGATTACTCACTATAAGCACTGTATACGCCACTCTAATACAGGTTATTTGCAATTTGACATCCTCATCTATATGCATTATTCCACTTGGAAAATTAAATGAAACCCTTGATTCAGAATCTGAAACACTTAGAAGTAATGATCCTGTTTACTGATTGACTGAAGTTGTGGGTTTTAAGCACTATTTAATAGAGGAAACAAAAAGCACTATCAAGTAAAAAGGAAACATCTAAGCTACTTTAGGAAGCATCCATGCTATTTGAATAACTGACTTCCATTGTATTTTTCATTGTTTGTACCTCAGAGACACCTAATACTTTATTTAATAACTGTTTCAGATTCCTTACAATTCAAAACTTAAACCTAATAAAAATCAATAAAAATCTAGCATTCAGCAGTATTTTGTCAAAATCTACTTTCAATAGCATGTTTATTAGTATGTAATAGATAACAGTTGTCTTTTATTAAAAAAGATATAAAAGTAAATTGGAAATAGAATTGAAGTTGCCTAGATTTGGTGTGAGCTACACGGTGTGAGAAATATAAAAAGCAGTTTCTAGACCTATAGAGGTCCTAAGAATCACAAATAGTAAGAATTAACTCACATTTCCCCGCCTCTCTGCCATTCATTTTGTGACTTACGTTTAAACAACAGGGGAAAAACATCGCCCCTAAACCAACACTTTACACCAGAGTGTTTTCAGTCTTGAACTGAACCAAATCATGATGTTTCCAAGCCACAAAACCTCCAGTGCAAGCAGTAACTCATTAACGTACAAAGCTCAAGAGCACCCCAAGCATTCACAGTGAAAACGATGTGCGACCTGTACCTGAGAGCCCCAACGTGAGTTTAGAGGGAGACTGTCTCCTGCTGACCGTACAGGTCTGAGACCGAAGGCACCCGGGTTAAGAGGAGATGCCATGTTTGGCCTGTGAAACACAGGTTCAATTCTAACTCCAAGGAGAACACAATTTAGGGATTAATTTATGCTTTGGGGTGGCAGTGGAAAGGGCAGGCAGGTTGTCAACATCATCATGGAAAATTCTGTTGTTACTCAGTAAATGTTAGTAACACTGAAAAAAGAAAAAAGGAAAACTGAGATGTCTGTTCTTCTACTAGGCTCCATTTTGAAGTCTTGGTGAATGTGGTACTTTCAAGTGCTTCATTTCTATTCAGAAGATATTATTTCAAATTCAAATTTATAAGCATAAATTTCAAGAAATTCATTTTCTCTTATCCTTAAGGATAGTCTCTGCCATTTCTACGTTGCAGATAGTCGGTTTATTTCCTGATCTACATCTTTCACTTGAGATTTTAAATGTATTATTTGCCACAGAAACGCACTGAATTTAGTGCTAGTGCTTATTAGGTTTGAATTAGAATAATTCTGAAGAAAACAATTCAGAGAATGAAAAATATTTTTGCACACTAACTTTAGAAAGGGTAATGATCATATGCTGAAAGCTTGTTTGATGGCATATTTTTTATTCAGAATTATTTTAGGGATTATCCAAGAGCTGTACTGTGGATTATATGAAAAAAGAGTAATTTCAGTTTAATTTAGCTCTATGAACATGTGAAAATGTTTCAGACAGGTGAAGTATACTGAGGGATGTCTTAAGCTTCCACTCTAGGGACTATGAATAACAAAAAAGTCAGTTGCCAAGTGAGCTGGCATTTTACTAAGTCTGGATATAATTGTACTAGAAATCTTGAGGATACTTTGAAGCATTCTTAAGAGAGGATATTGCCTACTGGAATTCCTCCTTAGTGCAAGTTGTACTGCAATTTATTTTAGATCAAATATACTCATGACATAAGATTATGCTCTTGCTCTTGGTATGTATATTCATTTCGCTCGCTGAAACTGTTGGGAGCTAAGTGCACTCATTTTTGTGTGTCAGCTAACCTACTTTATGGGTTCATTTGTTATGACTGGAATGTAGCAGTTAAAGCTTCCTGTGATGGATGTACACTGAGCTGCTGCTGCACTTGAAGCCACTGTCCATCAACACATGCATTTTTGATAGTGCTGTTGAACTTGAGTATTGTCTTTCTCTGGTTTCTCCATCTTCTCCATCTTTGCTGGACCCCACAGCCTAACCCACTCAAAGCAGTGGACATCAATGCCGAGCACTACAATCATAGCACTACTTCACAGTACCCCACAGCACAATTGCATGCAGACAGGTTTACAGCAAGATGCAGAGAATACTGAAATATTCTTCTCTGTCTCCATTACTTCACCACTCTGCAGCTTTTACTAGTTTATGTCTATTTTCACCTCTCTTTTATTCTGTCCTCCGAGTTCCTGAGCTCTTTCATCTCCTCCTCTCGGTGGAGAATAACAGAGCTCCTTTCTACTCTTGGTGGAGAATAGCTCCTTTCTAAATGAAGTCGCAGTCCCCTGTGTGAGGCACCACCCGCCCAAATCAGCCTGCTGAAATACACATCACCAGTACACTCAAGCAAACTCATGTTCCTGCACTCATCAACTACGTTATCCCAAGAGACCCTATGTGAATCAGATCTAATGATCTGCTGCTATTGATTGTTGATCCTTCATGACCAAGTCCAACAACGGCAATAATTTCTACTCGTGTGTCCTGTGTTCACATTACACAACACATCCTAGTTGATGTTGAAGTTGGAATCTGAGAAAGAAGATGCAAGCATACATCTAAAACAATCTAATTTTATTCTTAATTATTCTACAGTCTGTCCAGAAGTAGTCCTAACTTCAACAGCAAACTAATCACATGAAGATCCTTTGTCAGACCTCAGTTGTGTGAAAGCAATTGAGAAATACACCTGCAAACCAGCATAAAATACTACATTGATTTACTGGTGGTAGCTCTAAAAAAGAACTATCGATCTAGAAGGGAGGTGGAGTTCCACAGAAAAAATCTATCTTTTTTTAATATTTCATTAACGCATCTGGCTCGAGGCAAGAGGCAAAACTGAAATTCAGTGTATTGGAAAAGTTTTGGAAGCCATTCTTAAAAGATGCAGAGATGCATCCTTTGGGCCTCCACAAACTTGGCATGTTAGCTCTAAGATTACTGAAAGGGAATGCACAAGCCTTCAACAGCAGATGCTCTTTTTTGAAAGATCACAGAAAGAGCATGCAGCTGGATGGAAGTGACAGGACTTCTAATCTCTCTTCATCTCTACTTGTATTGAGAGAGACAAGATCTCCCACCTTACAAATACTTTGACCATTAGGTTAAGGAACATATTGTAGCGAACCATTCTCAAGCTATTCTGGTTTTGTGCAAACTGTTTACAACAACAAGCTCTTTCTAATATGAACCAGTACATTTTTGGTAAAACTAGTAATTACAAGAAGCCATTGTGCAACAACATAAAAACAACATAAACAACAACATAAAAATTGATAACCTCGCATTGTGAATTTTCAATAATGAAGACTTAACTACAGACTATTTTAAGATTTCATTAGAACCAGTTTCTTTGCATTCTTAAAAACACCAGTGTTGGTAGCCAAGCACTTTCAGCCAAAATATATTAAGAAACAGCTCATTAAGCCTTTCAAAGTGATTGTACCTGTAGAGGTTCTTCCCTACCTTACATACCCACAGCAACACTGTAGGACGATAAGGGCTGATTAAATTCTGCCCGGTACAACTCAAGCACATGCCTTGCCAGGCCAGCAGCAGCAGCACAGGACTCTCCTGCTTCCTTCTGTGCGTCTGTCAATGGCATAAAGCCAGATGCCATCAGTGGCAGTCAGTCAGCTACTTAACACACTGTCTAGGCTTTACTGTTTATAAATTAAGTATTTGTTAAAGTACAGTATGCAACCACACATTCCACTTATCTTTGCTTTAGAGAGATTGACACAGTGAATTATGAAGTCAAACCCTAGGCTAGAAGATGCCTATAAAGATTAAGTCATTTCATTCTTTTCCAAACAATTAGTAGCACTAGACTGCTAAACGGAGATCAATTGTAATTGGGGAACTCAGAGAGGGCAATAAACAAATTACTAGTGTTTTCTCTGAAGCCTGTTGGTTTACAGACCCTCTGTTATTTAATCCAGAAGCCCTGTAGATTGTAAATTATCCATTAGAGTTGTCGCTGGCCCCTTGAACAGGATTTACTTTACAGTGATAAAGGTACAAGGAAGGAAATATGCGTTTACTTCAGGTGAAATAGAACAAGCACAGCTGATTCATTATCCTCCTTCAAGCTGCCTACTTCTAGCCATCAAATGTTCAGAGGTTTTACTAGATAAACGTTTTGACTTTAGACCAATCACTTGTATCCATTTAAATAATGCTGAACATGCAGAAACTCCTTTTTTTTTCCCCATGAAATTCCAATTTCTTTCCTTCGTATTTCTGTGGCTCATTTAAGAGGGCAACATTTAAATCTATTTTGACTTACTACAAAAAGAAACTGGAAAACTTAAAACTAGTATGCATCGTATTCAAAGTGGCACCTGGTAGCTGGCTTATGTGCAATTCTGTATTTGTCACAATCTCCAGGTTGTGACAAGGCTTGCACTGCTGTGATGCAGTGTTATTTTTCCCCTGGTGCAGGATCTGCAACGCAACCATCTACTGTATTACACACTTCATAGCTGCAAATTTGCAGAGGGTGCCCTTAATCCCATCATGCAGGTCATTCATGGGGACATTAAAATGGACTGGGCCCAGTATGGATCCCTGAAGAACACCACTAGTACCTGGGCTACAGTTGGACTTCATGCTACTGGTTACAATCCTATGCACCAAGCACATCAGCCACTTTTAATACATCTTGTTGTCCATATTTCATCACCTTGTCTACAAAGCTATTATGGAAAACGGCATCAAAAGTCCTACTGAAGTGAAAAAAAAGTACCTGAGGGAAGGATGATGGGGGTCACTTGTCAGTGGCGGCCAGCAACAGGACAAAGGGGTACAAATTGAAGCACAGGAAGTTCCATCTCCAGGATATGAGGAAGAACTTCTTTCCTCTGAGGGTGATAGCGCCCTGCCACAGGCTGCCCAGAGAGGCTGTGGAGTCTCCTTCTCTGGAGATCTTCCACACGCACCTGAATGCTGCCCTGTGCCCCGTGCTCTGGGTGTCCCTGCTGGAGCAGGAGGGTTGGACTGGATGATCTCTAGAGGTCCCTTCTGACCTTAACCATTCTGTGATTCTGTGAAAGACCATCCAGTGCTTATCCACTGCTCCGCATCTACCAGCCAGTCATTTCATTGTAGAAGGCTATCGTCAGGATCATCTCCCTTTCCAAGAGCAGTCTTGCAATAAGAAGACTGTTGTATAACCCTAGAATCACCTCTGCAAAATCCACTTCTGCATTTTCAGCCTTCCTCTGCTGTGCACAAATGCTGTTTCAGCAGCAGGACAACTACCAATATTCTAGTATATTAGGATATCTGCATTCTGTCATGAAGTCTGAAGTATAGACATTCACAAGGATAGCTATTTAAATGAAAGGGACTGTATTCTTTGCCTATCCACTATCCCAGTGCAATAGCTACAAAGAAGAGGCATTAATGTTTTTCTTCTATTCTAAATCCTCTCACTCAAAGGATGAAAGATGTTAAAGAGGCCTTTGTTTTGTTTTCAGCTCCTTTTATTTAACTTGTATATGTTGGCAGCTGATAGAGCCCCAAATCTTGTCAATCCCAGTGTGCTAGGCACAGAGATATAAAGAATATTACAACTGCTTCTCAGAAGAGCTTAAGGACAAAAATCTAAAGGACAGGACATGGACGAGCCAGGAACTAGTAAACTTCACAAAGCTTTCACACACAGTCCCAGAAAATAAAGAAAAAAAAAACAGTATAAACAGTATAAAGCCCAAGTTATTTAAGACATTGTTTTTGTTTATGTTTGTGTTCCCAGAACTTTTTCCTGCCACCATTAACAAAAAAAATCAAATAAGAGTTGAAATCATGTCTTGATCACAGGAATCTAGTATGTTGAATCTTCAGGACTGAATATAAAGGATAATTTAGATTATCAGAACATAAAAAATTATCAGGTAGGAGCTCTTCTGGGTAGTGACTCACAGGCCCCACAACCTTTACAACAACATGTAGAAAGAAGCAAAATGGGAGAAATGAGAAATGCAACTCATCAGCAGAAAGTAAGAAAACAAATGTATTTATGTCACCGGTATCTTTCTGAAAGCAGCCAGAATGTCTCATTAGAAGAATTTCAAGTGATCCAAAATGATGTAGCCAGACAAAAAAGGCAGATGGAGAACTAGAACAACTAGATGATATTTACTTTTGCTGTTAGTCTAAAATGCATATAGAAATGCCTTAGAAATCTTAAGGCTTGAACTAGCTAACAGTAAAAATTTTACTTTTCAGGAACAGCTACAAAACATAATTGATAAAAAGCCATAAGCCAATGACAGCAAGACACCCTGCATCCCTACCCCCGAAAATGGAGTCTAGTCCATAGAAGGCAAAAGATCTGTGCAATGAATTATTGATTGAAAACAAAAGGCTTTTTTTTCTGACTGCAGGTGTACATGACTTTTCTCCATCTAAACTCTTGGTCTACTAGGCCACACAAAGTTATTAGCAAGAAGGAATAAGAAAACACAGATGCAAGTCAAAGAATCTCCTGCTTTGCCCACTTTGTGCATTCCCTGCTTAATGGCCACTACAGGGCGATCAAGAGAGTAGCCAGTTTACAGAGATTTAGTGATAAGAAACAAGATAGCGCTACATCAACACAACTGGGCCACCATATGCAAAATATAATGGAATCTGCCCATTAAATCTGACTATAATAAAAACTTCACTGTGGTCAAATCTCAGGACGATACGAGAAGCTCACAGAAAAGGGAAAACCTTCAGCAGTATTTTCCCATCCAGTCATGTGCATCTGAAAATTTATCCTGCCACTGTTTCTAACTGGGTCGGCCCAGTCTTGGTATATTTCTAATTAAAAAACAAGTAACAAAGGACTATGTACTTCAAAACATAAATATCAGAGTTCCTCTGCTGTGCTTGGTAACAGGCAACTCTTTTCAAAATTCAAACCCACGAGAAAGTACCCTTTTACCTGCCTAAGCCATTGAAAGCCAAATGTTACCCCGTTTCCCTCAACCCTGGAAAAACTGGAATAGCTTTTCATAATGTGTATGTATTTCTAAATTATGCAGAACAAATATACATAAATTTCTCATTAATTCTACATATGTAATTGAGAAAGGACAGAACTAATAAATTTAAAAATGAATCTACTGTTCAAACCAGAAATCTTTCATGTCACTAAGGATTTTCAGGCTTTTTGGAACATGTTACAACAAAACAACTTGATCTCGAGTGCCTTACAGGTATGTTTTAGATTTTTTGAAAGAAGGCTGGCATTCTGGTTTGATTTGTCATTTTGTGCTAAATTGCTACAAATTCTTGTCATTAAGAATTACCAATTTTGTATGCTTGTGTCACTCTGCACTGTTGTTTTCCTGCAACTTGACTTGCTTTAGGAACTAATATAAAAGTTAGAGCTTTAAGAGCTTTCACAGCAGAACTAACTGAGTAAACACACCTAAGTGAAGAATATGATTAAAAGGACTTTGTACCTTTGTAAACCCTTGCTAGGAGATCTTACAAAACATTAAGTGCCATGGTAGAGTTGGTATATACTTTGTCTGTTCAGGCTATAAATCCCAAAAGCAAGGGTATAGGTATGACAAGGAATAAAAGCTTCTGATGGTTTTATAAAACCCTGATGGCCTGCTGAATACATTTATGTACCCATTCAAGTCTTATAAAACTGCAGGAACTCCTATCAAGACTGCAAAATCTACTGAACTCTGCAAGGCTTGTCAAACCCACGTGAAATCTTGTGGATCTTATAAGCCACCAGGGAAACCCTACAGAGTTTATAAACTCCAACTGGACCTGAAAGCTGGGAATTCCTATGCAATTATTGTCATATTAGTATTTGTCCTAGACAAATACAACCAGTATTTTCAAAACAATAACACATATTCTAAAATGACACAAATATTGTTTGGAACAGTTGAGGACCTAAGGAATTCCCAGACTAGTGAACTGCCTACTATATAGCACCATGCTGAAGAAAATAGTGTCTTAAGGGAATAATGAAAAGAATAATGGAAGAATCCTCTTATATAAAAAGGCTCCAGACAAATGTCATGCTAACTGCATCCCACCTGACAAACAAACCACGTGAAAGTTGAAAACAACAAGTCTACTAGAACTAAAACATATATAAAAGAAGCAGTCTTGGGAGAAGAGGCATGTTATGTTGTTATGTTACTTCTTTGTTATAGATCAGACCCCAGCTTACTAATACATAGTCTATATTTCCATTTCTTAAGGGGAAAAAGACTGCTTCTTTTATATAACTTATTACATCAGCTTCAAATCATTCTCACTGCCATTTTCCTCCAGCTCCACAAAAAAATAAAAATCCACAAATATTAATTATGCTGTAATATCCTCCATTGATGGTTTGACATTTCATAAAGAGAAACTTACATTTAAGTCACTTAAATATCTTTTATTTATAGGAAGCTGAAACATATGGGTATTTGGGAAATTTGTCACATGTAAAAAAAAAAAAAGAGTTTAAATAGACTGTTCACAATTCCTTCAGAAATTTATGCTTAATGCCTACTCTACTTAAAAGCACATCATCTTAAGGACACTTTTTTTTTTTTCTTTCTTTCATTCCTTTATATGTATCAACTGCTGTGTCTCAGTATATCAGTTTTAAGGGAAGGAGCATTGTTTGTTCTTTAACTGTCTTTTAGTCTTTAAACTCCAAGAGCTCCATGTATTCCGCATGCTGCATGTAGATAGCAGAGCAGTTCTTTGTAAACATCATGATCTGGGGACTCTGCCACTGCTTCTTATATGGATGAATGCATAATATTTCCAAGTACACAGATCACATTTTAGATTTAGATTTCATTTACATAATACGTAAGAATTCAGCAAGCCTCCCAGAGGGCAAGTAAACACTTTGAGCATAAAATGGAAAGAAGTCTTGGAAACCATTTCTTTGTTGGTTTCTTTAGTGTGTTTTAAAAACCAAAGACATGGTTAGCACAGAATATGATGCTGTTATAAATATATCTGCATGTCTGTATATAAAAGTTGTTTCTGACAAAATAGTGTCTGGTCCACTGCTGCTTGTCCTGCCACAGAAATATCCCTCAGGTGAATTTCAAGCAAGCTGTTTCCAACATGCATCTAGCTTTGGTACACATATAAAAATAGTTATGTATCTACAAATACAGAAAAACAAGTCGTCTGATGTTTCTAAGTGCCCTTATTAATAAAGAGGGCCTCAATTCCTGCTTTATCAAGCTGAAAATACTGTTCAGTGTTCATTAAATAAAGTTCCTTTACATTTTTCATAAAAAAGAATTGCTTCTCTACAACTGTGCTAGTATTTTTAATGCAAATTTCAATACAATTTCTTGCACTCAAGACCTCAGCAGAGCTATCTAGTGGTTGTAATAACGTGACAGTATTTGTCAGCCAGAGAGTGATGGAAACCAGAAGAACAACCACGTTAAGATTAAATTCTCAAGCAAGTAGTGACAAACTCCTTGTCCTTGAAGCTTATATAAATAACTTTCCTGTGTTTTTTTAACCTGGTCCCCCCTCTCCGTAGCCACCCCAGCAGTGAGGCACGTCACTCTGATGGGTCCAATCCATCTCCTTTTATTGATGTCCACTTTGGTATCTGCACAGGTCATCAATTTTGCTGCCTCTTTGACAGCGCCTAGGAATGCGGCAGCAGCAGAGCCGGACTGGGCGCGCGGGGGGAGCAGTGTCAGCTTTCCCTAGGACCGGCGCTTCCAAGCGGATGCCCGTCCGAGGCCTCATAAATCTTGTAGGTGACCCAGGTGAACTCTGAGGCTCAGAGCTCACTGAAAACTGATCAGGCCTCTGTTTAGTTTAACAGGCATTCTGCAGTGACAAGTGAAGGGCTCAACAAATGCACAAAACAGATATATATTAGTTGAAAAACTAATGGCTTTTAAAAGAATGTTTGACAATTGTTTAAGGCCGTCTGCAGATCCATTATACTGATAAACGACCAGCTTGGTGCACACCAAACTGGAGATGACCATCGGAAAGCAATCTTGATTTTTTATTTTTTCACCTTTTTTTCCTCCCCCTACTCCTCCTCCAGCTCCCCATCTGTTTGGTCGCTTCATGAGCGCCACATGTTCTCTGGTGGTCAGGAAGACTTAAAGGTGGCACAAAAGGCTACCTGCGCAGCTCAGAATTAACCTTGCAATCAAACTGGAATTAAACAGTGCTGCAAACGCCCTCTCTGACCCCCTATTGACCGCCTGAACTTCCAAGTTAGGGTCAGTTGGGGCCCCAAATAGGAGGTCAAAAGCTGGTCAGCGCTCTTCAGCTCCAGCATGTTGAATAGAAAGACTTTATTGCTGTGATTTATGCAATTTGCACAGACAGGTTAAGGAGACCTTAAAACATGCCACAGCGCTCACTTACACTGGGTACACCATCCACTTGGAAAATAAATTCTGATTGTCCACATGAAATCTCTTGTGGCTACGCCTTGGAGTATTTTACCCTCCGTATTCTAAAGATTCATTCCCACACTCGACCCCTGAACGTGACAAGGTTAGTGTTTCCAGATTTATTTAAACAATACAAATGCACCCAACGAAGCCCTTTGCGAACCTGATTAATTGCGGAGGCAGAATAACAATCAGTAATGAATTATTGGGGGGGACGGGGGAGGCTGGCTAAACTCATGCAAAAGTTAAGCTCTTAAATCAGTCATGGCAGCAATTGGAACACAATGAAGACTAATTTTTAAGCAATTCAGAAAGATCAGAGTTTGCAGTTTCCTTCTTAGTTACCACATACCTTCTTTTAGGTACCTGAAATTTTAGAAGTGATGGGAAATTATCAGGTCAGGCAAATAGAAAACAAAACAAAACAAAACAAACAAACAAACAAAAAAGTGTTTGTATCACTTGGTAATCACAAGCCTCTTTATCCCTTAGTGGATCTTAATAGACACAAAGTCAACTTAAGTTTTGCCACTCAACGCACTTTCACTGACTGTTACCTGCCGTTCATGTCCTAGCTCTGTGTTGAGCAGAAAATGCCTGTTGCGATACAGATCTCTAGACAGAAACCCATGTCTGACCACCAGACACATCCTCACTTGTGATCAAAGAAACAAAATGAGCTCAGATCGTTGAAGAAGTAAGGGTAACATAATATTACATCCTTTCCAGGGCTATCTCTTCTGTGCTGGAGTACTCTTATAAAGTTGGTATTGGTTCCAATTTAGTAATTGCAATTTAACAAGGTATTAGTCCATAGAAACGTATAATTGCATTTGACATGAAGATGGGGAGGAAAATGTAAAATTTGCCAAGTTACTCTGGAAAAAGGACTTCAGAAGTGTGTAGCAATTCATTTTGATCAGTGTTTTAAGGATACAGTTTTAGTAAGTGTACTCTATGCCCTCAATTCGATTTACATGAATAAAAAGAATGGCTGAACATGAGCTGTCTGAGGCTGTCAGGTAAATGCATCATTACTGATAAATACATTTACAAGCAGCTATACAGGAGAGTAGCCCCAATGGTTAAGTAATAATTTGTTTTTAAAATAATTTGTACGTATTAGAGTGATAGACTTGTCTGGCATAGGCATAATGCATATTTTTAAAGCTGCCAAAATGTGTATTTATCAGAGCGCCTGGAACAGATCCAAAAAACACATCCCAAAGTCAGTAAAACACATCGCTACTTCCTGGAGAAGAACCTTTCTCTTGTGATAAAATGTAAGAAAAACTCTTATCATATTTGTCATTCCTTTTAACTAACACCTACTGCTGACCACTAATTTACATGTAAAAGGGTCCACAAATAAGTAACAGAGGTACAATATCATCTCAGTCTATGGAGTTAGTGCCTACAGCTGTGGTCTTGTTTTAGCCTGCTGTGTGTGTTTACTTAAAAACAAGGCAGGCAGATTTTCCCAAACACAGAAGGGTGATTTTTACTACATGTTTCTGTAGAACACCCTAAACTTATCTCTGACTGAAGAACAAAAGTTTGTCACTCGTTTCACTACTGATCAATTGGTGTTTCTAGGGCACTACCACGAGTCAGCTGGGGGGGCTTCACATTTTGCTGTCTGCTATTTAAAAGAAGTGATTCATCATTGCACACACTCCTCCTGTAAGGCTGCAAAACCACCAGAAAATAGATATTACAAACAAGTTAGGAAGTCGTAGAGACCTCAGATCACTTATCTTTTACAATATGCAGAACAGTGTTTCTCCCCACCACTTCATGAGGAAGACCACCTACTATGTTGCTTGATCCCTAACTCCCACTGTCTTCAAGCCATTCTTGGCTTTCTGAGGTGGCTATTCAGGAGCCCAAAGCTGTACCTCTTTATTTAATTGCGTGGCTTTTAGTTGGAAAGTGTGTCCCTTATTTCCAAAAAGTCTGCAACAGATAATTGGAAAGGTAATCTTACAAAAGTAGGTTTAAATTCGTTTAGACATTTCTGCAAGCTAAGGAAGGCCAAACTCCATAGCTTAAGAGGGAAAGATCAAGTAAAGGTTTTAAAGTCCATTTGAAATCCAACCATCTTTCATTTTATCCAAAAACCTAATTTCCCACAGTAACAGGCTCTTTCATTGTGTAACTAAAATGACATTCTGGACAGTCTTGCAAATACTGCAGTAATGCTGGGCATTTTTCTTTCAGCATTTTGACAGCTATGGAGTGCAAAGCAATCCCAAAAGGAAAAACAAAACCTCCCTCAGACATTCAAAACACTGTTTGGGATGGGTACAACGTACGTGTTTCTTTCAATTTCTGTATTTTCTACATAGAATTTTTTTCCAGGTCAGCATTAAGAACTATGAGAAGAATTCTAGAGCTGTGAGACGAATTTGATCTTGAAAATTATAATGTAAAAATTAAAAGCATTTTATGATGAATTGGTTCTAAAATAAACATCATAGTTATGAAGAAAAAATGTATTTTTGATGCCAACGGCTCAATTTCGGATCAATACGCCTTTGAAATAACCAAAGGTACATAACTTGCAGAGTGAGAATCTTAAATTTAACTGTATAACTTCACTAAAGAGAACCTGTTCTTAAACAAATGGAAGTAGAAGAGACTAACAGAACCACACACCAGAGATAAACCATTTGTTTAGCTTGTATCACAGTAGGCTTTTCAGTGGAAGTTCATACATTTTGATTCTAGTTTTAAGTGCCAGGGCAAATGCCTTTCAACTCTTCCAGTTTTCACTAAAGATCAGGAACACCTCAGATCTCCCAAAAGTTCCGATTGGGAAGGGTCTCCTTCTTTGCTCTTTCACTGCACTGTGTTTTGGTGTATCTATCTGGGGTCTGACCTGTAACTCTTGGTGCCAAGTAAATCAGAAATTGGCTGAATTTGTCTTCATTGTTATACCTATACAACTGGGTTGTAAAATAAAAAATGACCCACTGAAAAGATTTGGTCCAAATGGCAAATCTCACAAGCTAAAGAACAGATCAAGATTGAAGCTGTATACAGATGAAGCAAGACCATAGCAAGTGGTATTCTTTGCTTATTAATAACCAGATTAATGCTATATCAGAAGGACAGCAAGTCTTTCATCTTCAAAGTGCAAGATGATCTTACATGTTTAAGTACATGTAAGAAGGCTCACCCAAGTGCAACATGTAGACTCCAAAAATCCAGTGCCTAGCCCCAAAAGCTAAAGCAGTACACTAAGTTCTCATTTTGAATTTGGCTCCAAATTCTACAAATAAACACCAGGTTTGACTGACTGGCATGCTTTCTCATTTTTTGAGAGACTACAAAGGGTGACTATTGAGAATATTTTATTCAAAGTAACAGAAAGTATATAGAAATTATTCAACTTGCAAATGGCTAAGAACTTGGCCTTTTGGGCCATTAGCATTCTGTACACAGTGAGAAATAAAGATGAATATTTTCAGACAAGTTTATGATCACATTACTCAGTCTGTCATTCAAATTAAAGTCAGCTTCCTTGTCCTTCACTCAAAGACAGGGAAACCAACTCAGTCTTCATTATCTTACAAAATGAAGCCTATTTATTATATTTCATTCTTTACGTTACTCTCCTAGAGGTTTCATTAGGATACCAGGATTACAGAGTTACTCAGACACTAATCAACACAGAGGAATCTTAAAACTCTGGCAATGTGAAACTTGTTCTTTAATGGGTTCTGTAGGATGAGGATCTAAATAACTAAGTTTGTAGCTAGGCTTTACATTTTAATGTGAAAGCAGGTGGCTTCTCAGTATTATCTTCTGGGAATACACTGTGGAACCGACAAACATTGACTTTTGACTTCGTGGCTGGCAAAGATAGCCATCCCTCAGACCTCACATAGGTAGCCCTGGTGGCTTTATCTTTCCATAAAGAAAGAAATCTATAACCTCAAGATCAGCCATTTAGCTTATTTTCATGAGACTAATTGTAAGTGGTGTTCAAAAGAGCCTCATGAGAAGTCAGGTTAGAAACAAAAATACTCTCTGCTTTTAAGTGGAGCATGAAACCCCGTCTAAGGTCAAAACTGAGGTCATAAAGAGGATAATACGGGTTTAGCCTGCAGTGCAGCTGCTGTATGCTGTATTTAGCCTGTGAATAAAGAAGGAGCTTTTGTTTCGACTACTGTTACTCTCTGAACCCAAACTGGTTCTTCCCTCCAGAAGCACTGGAATTTGAACATGCATATATGTGGCAACAGCCAACTTCAAAATACCCGATAAACCAAATAGTCACAAACAAGTTTCATACACTGCATCTTCCTGGAGGAAAAAAATGTATTTACAAAGGCACACTCCTTCCTACAGTGGCATTTTTTTTGGGTGGCGTGTATGCCTGACTTCCATCATGTGGTGTGATGGTATTAAATTCCAGTATATAGAAGGGATCACGAGGAGACCAAGTTCTGAGCTCTTTACTTTAGGGCTGAGGATCTAAAGCAACTAGCATGGTTATATGAGCAGTTAACTTGGGAAGAAATTGAAGTAGAGGGGAAAAGAAAATAACTAGCCCCTTTTCAGGGTTCTACCCTACTCTAGCTCCACAGTGACCAGCACACAAGGTAGCTACAAGCTTCTTATAGCAGAAAAGTAGGAAAAAGTTGGAACAGTTACATTCTAAGGATGAATGTAGAGGTCTGCACAGATTTAACCCACCAAACAGAACTAAGGAAAGAATCCAATTCCATTATTCAGAGATTGTCTAGTGTGTTTTACCTTAGGGAAATGTACTTTTATTCATTTTCAGTAACTCTATAGTCCATTTCAGCCTCTATGGTTGAAAATTAACAGCACGTTACCAGGACTATTGCCTGTACTGGTGGCAGTATCTGTTTAGGATTAGGCCATTAAATATTGATAGAGATAATTGTTCCTGCACTTGAATAGCAGAAGGATAGAACTGCGAGCAGTTTAATTGGCATTTGCATTTATGCTCCATAAACAGAACTGGTTCTGAAAGCACTGAACATCCAACTATTACCATATAACACAGTTCACATTCCAAAGCATCACTGATCACTAACACGAGTTCGCTAAAATGTTGTAGCAAAGGTTAAATCAAATCATTCCAGCAGGAATTTATCACCTCTAAACAAATAAAATGACAATACATTAAAATACATTTAATGGTCATTCAATAATAACAGCCTTTCTTGAAAGCTCAGTCACAATGTCTTACGATTCCATCTCTAAGGATCACCTTTCATCCGTGCATACTTTGCAATTTGTGTTTTGCTTGAACAGAAAGATACTCAAAGCCAACTAAGTATTACAGGAAAGCTAGCTTTTCATTAGCTGCATGTTTTCCATTAATCCTACTTTTTAGCCTTTGTTCTTGAATCAGAAAATTTGTGATTTACTCTATGATTTACATTAGCCAGGAGGAAACAGTTTGCTCACACACAGTATTCTAGTTTATTAGGTAGAACAATTTATCATGCAGTTTGTTGATGAGATAAGGATGACTTTGTGCTATGGTCAAAGCATCCTTTTAGATTTATTTCTAAGTAACCCCAATATGAGCTCTTCGCCAATACGGTGTGTTTAAAATGAATGAAAATACCGACTATCCAGCTCAAGAGGCCATTTAAGTGAAGCTTATGGCATGTTCTTGAGGCTGTTCTCATGGGGTCACACTCAAGGTGCAATGAAGAAGTAAAGGGAATGAATCTGCTGGAAGCGGTTGTATGCCTGACATGGCAAGTGGCTTGTCCTTTTATATTGGTGAGTGATGCATTAAAAAACACTCCAGTAATTAATCTGAATTACCTCTGACTTGATAAATGACTTCCCAAACCTGTATGTAACTCTACAGAAACTATACTTACCTGAACGCAAACAAAGTGTCTGGAAACTATATCACATTAAAAAATGTGCTGTAGCTGTTAATGAAGAGCCTCCTGCACTGCCTGTGAATATGATGCCCATATATCAAAGACCTCTGACATTGTCTGCTACTTGATCTGGACACAGGAAATACAGAATTCCAGGCAGATGAGAGCTGAAACTGAAGCTCCAAAAACCTTCCTTGTGCAAATGATTAGGGGCAGCTGTTTCGCTTCACATTTCGGAGCACTTGAACTCTGCAATCTGCCACATTTTTACAGGGCTGCATGTGCAGAGGGTAAAAAAGGTATCATGCCCCGACTAGACAGCAGATGTGAGGACAAAGAAATATCTCCATTATGAAAAAAAAAGAGAGAGAAAACAAGTTGGGAGGTAAGAGAAAAATTAAAAGAGGCTATCAGAACAGACAAGAAATTAATCTGTTTTCACAGAATAAAAAAAGGTTATATGTTTCAGGGGTTTACCACACAAGTTACAACAAACAAACAAACAAACAAAACCCCTGCAGTTGTAAGTCTGCTCATTGATGCAAAGTTTTCCCCTAAGTCCAGAAACTCAGCTGCCACTTCTGCATTTCACTGGTTTATACAGTAAAGCACCATGTTTAGTCTTATCTAAGGATGAAAATTTCTGTTCAGAACAACAGTTTATAAACTCCAGGTTACACAAGTAAAAAAAGTCAAGCCTAAAATTTTCCAAAACTCTCTTGGTACTCTTAGCTTCCTTAGCTCCACAGAATAGGACCACAGAATGGTGAGGATTTGACCAGAAAATCTTTTATAAATTGATGAAAGCATTTTTTGTTCTACAGCTTTAGTCAAGGGGCTTTTTAAAGCCTGATCCTATAGCACAAAGACTTATGTGATATTTCCCATGGACTTCAATAAGACCAGGATCTGTACTTTCAGTGCCAAATTCTTATTGAAGTAAAGTACTGATGGCAGTACACTAAAAAAAAAATAGAAAGGACATAGTAACTGATGCATTCCATGAAGAAACAGAGCAATTTTAATGTAAAAAAATTCTGAACTATAGTAAGGATAAGGAAAAATATATTTATCAATTCACACACACACATATGCAAAGTCTGCCACAAGGAGAAGAGGAAGTCATCTCCATTACAAGAATTGCATAGTGCCCAGGAAAAGAGGTGCTTGTTTTCATGGGAAATTTCATGAAGATTTGCAGAAAAAACTCACCAGGATTCATACATGAAGGCTTTATCTTCACTACTACAAAGGTGTGCATCTTTTTTTTTCTTGCCTTTTCAGGATAAGAGATGCTATCTATCTGAGTGTGAAATACTAATGGAGACAAGACGTTCCATCTTTACCTGAAGCAGCGACTGTGTAGGGGAGAGCACAGATTTCATCTGTTGTGGTTTAGAGGTTGTGACTGAGCCCTCCTTCCACTCCCACCGTTTACTCAGTGAAGAGGAAGTCCTCAGGGTTTACTACCTCAAAAACTAAAGCTGATTTCTCTATTTTCTAATAGCACTAAAGTGTTTTCCTATGTCCTCGTTAGAGCAGAACAGAGTTTCAGAATTGATTGAAATCCACTGTAACTGCCAGGAGAAAACAAAAAGAACAAAGCAGGGGTAGGAGAGAAATGATTAAGGTCCCTGATTTGTGAAGAAAAAGACCGTTTTGAATCTTACAGATTGGGGTCTCACTTGGGAGGAAGGAGCCACTTCCAAGAAGCCTCATCATATATACTACCTTTCTTGAAAATCTACACACTGCAATAAAGCTTTTTAGGGTAAAAGTCATCTACTAGAAAACAAATCTCTAAGAATGACGTGCTCAAAATAAAACTGTATCATGACCAAAGAGTGGAAGATAGATGGGAAGAGCCCAAAGCAATGAAATAGGAAGAAGTCAGCACACAGGACAAAGTGAAAATAATTTCTGAACACGGAAAATAGGACTGCAGGGCCAAAAAAGCACAAAGAAGTGACATACTAATAGCACCAAATCAAAGCCTTTCTCAAAAGGCATCTAAAACAGTGAAAAACAAACAGTCAGTAGCTAATAAGAAATACATGCAGCTGAATCTCAATGTAGAATTGACAACAAAGGAACTTAAAACTTTAACAGTCATTTAGAAACAGGCAACAAATACAAAAACTATGCAGCTGTCTCCAGAGAACTCTGCCCATCTGACACCATGATAGCCTGAGATTTTTCAGTATTTTTAAGAGGAATGTTTCTTCACAGTACTGCATATGACTTTGTAAGAAACACATTACGAATTTTTGACTCATCTCACAAATTTAAGGGTAGGGCAAGAACATGGCAAAGGCACATAAAATATCTGGAAGAACACAAATGTCTTATCACCATTGGCATACACCCTATCATACACTTAAGAGTTGACTATATTATGATGTCCAGAAGGGAGAATCTCCCTGGTAGTTGTGAAGCATAGCTATAGACCTGTTGTATTATAAAGCAAGGGGAGGGGAAAACTGCTGAAAGAGTAAAAAAGAGGATCTTTTAAATATACAGTAGGAGAAAACTGTGGAAGCTGTAAGGCAAATCTGCTCATGGATAAGAAAGTGGTGAGAAAGCAGTGAGGATGCAAATGAATCATGGATGTGAAGTGTTCAACATCCTGGTGTGGGACGTTCTAAGACGGTGACTCAGGCTCCTAAGGGAGCCACAAAATAAAGGCAAGACCGCCAACTCTAGACGGTTTGTATAATTTCAGGATTTGTGGTAAAGTAACACACGGAGGCTTGATTTCCACAGAAGGTCTGTGAATCTCAGTGTTGAGCAGGAAGAGTTATCTTAACATTTCTACCTCTTAAAATTTAACTGAAAATTCAAGATGCATGAAAACAGACAAAGAGCAAAAGAGTAAGTAAGGAAAAAGTTCCTGTCCTCAAACCTCGCACATTCATCTTCCTTATTATATTACTTCTGCTTCATTCCTTCTTCCATTTTCTATTACATTCTCCCTTTCTTTATCTCTCTTTTACTTCTTTTCTCATTCAATGAGAATGAGAAAGAGTTCTGGGTCCATACCAGAACTTCAGCACAAGATCAAAAGGGAAAAGCCCAGCAACACAAACTAAAGATTTGACAGCACAGCCACACAAAATGCTTTTGCACTAGCCACAGTTACCAACAGTATTTAATAGCTGGCACTCTGCAATTTTTACTAGGTGAAAAAAGGGGCTGGATAATGTAAGGAGGCACAGTAGGCAACACAATAAAAATTGCATTTCTTGTTACAAACCTGTCCAGAGCAGCACAGCCTTTGTGGGTATCACATTTTTATCTCTTTAATATTAAAAAAAAAGCCTAAACCACATTTTTTTTGTAAAATATGGCTTGAGATCCAAGTTATTTGAATTTATATCTCCCACCCCAATAAATACCTCATTTTACTTTCAGTCACTAAAAGGTGGAAATAAGAACTACATTTAATGATTAGCAAATTAGTACTACTTCATATAGTCTGTTTTCAAGGAAGCAATCATCCAGATGTCACTGCTGTCAGTAAAACTATAATACTATGCATGTTCACACTTTGGTATGCATTAAAAGCATAGTTTATGAATGGATGAGATGCATAACTCTGCACAGAAATATTAATCTAACATACACTAATTGTACTCAATAACAACATTTTATAACCTTTTAATTGACTAGTATTTAGTGTTTGGCTACTAAACAATTGCAACCAACCATCCATTGAAGTTAATTATCTGTAGATTGTGCTGGTCACTTTAAGTATTCCTTTTCCTGTGTTCAGGACATGGCGTTTATCCAATTTCTTAATGGCCTACATTTAGAAAGCGAACTACAGCAAACCTTATCTGTAGCATGTGTATTACAGAAGAATAACCCATATGACAGCAATGTTTTATTAGAACCTGTTATGAACAACATTCACCATTGGCTCTATCTTAAGCTGTCACTGTAGTTACTCTGATTTATACCAGCTGAGGATTAGGATACATGTATGATTACGAAGAAAGGTAATTCCTTTAGGGGTATCATATCTTTCAGGATAAAGAATGTCAGTATAAAGCATAGCTGAGTTCAAAAACAATGTTTCTAAGAACAGTGGGATAAGGTAAGAATAACCACACTGAAAGTAAATGCTAGTTCCTTTACATTCATCTCCATGTAGAGCTCATAATACGGTCCTTGCACAGAAACACCAACAGCGAGGGTTCTGAAGGCATTTCATTTGTGCCAAAATACAGTTCAAACCTAAGAAAACAAATCAACAGCTTCTATGCTGAGTAGTATCTTGGATGCTCAAAGATAATGTGATCAAAAATTAATATAATGAAGTTAACATCTGAAACACTGCCAGCTGTATCTGAATATTTTTGTATGTTAGAAAATCACAGGTTGGAATCATTAGCCCTTTAATGTATCGTATGTTTCATGATCACAGAAATACAGGAGTTTATAGAGTATGAGCCCACTGGAGGAAGTTTTACAAGGACAATGGGGAAGAAGGCACTTCCATTTCACACACCACAGCTGGCCAAATTATTGGCAGTCATGTCCCAGCAGCTCTGCATGGTCAGCAGCAGTCCAGTGTTGGACTGGAAACAGGATCTCTGTGATCCAAGATGGATCACAGCTCCATCCAGCTGTGATGGAGCTGTGTAATGTCAGGGATGTTCCTTCCTGCTCTGAGACCTCTTGCATGTTGTGTCCAGAGCCCTTCTGATGCAAAAGATACAAGTATGGGGCTCTTAATAATCTTACTTTCAGTATGAAGCATGCAGGAACAAGTGGTTTATTGGAAACACTGTAATAGATGCAGAACAAGCTTCTGCTCCAGAATGAAGCCCTAGGTAGCTTCTGTGGGCCACTACTGTAAAAGAAATATCTTTTACAAAACTGACCTCTCTACATAAGGTCAAACTTTCACTCATTAGTTTGATTCAATATTGTACTTGCAATTGCTTATATGACAACCAGGTAACTGCAACAGAAACAACCCCATCAGAGCACTTGCTCACACGCAGAGAAAAAAAAAAAATGTTTTCAAGACTCAATCCTCAGGGGTAGTTCAAATAGATCAGTACAAATAACTGCAGAACTGGAGTTTTTATTTGTGATTGAGAAACTTGGACTGAAAGCATCTCTTCTGTTTCACATAAGCTCACTTATTTTGACAGGAGCTTGAACTAGATTTACTCATGCACAACATCTCATGCTATGCTGCTTAGAAATTAAGCTCCCAATCTCTTAAATTGATCTGTTTAAGATGTTTCTAGGAGTTTGTCTAAAAACAAGTTCTGTCAGAGAATCAGAGGATCACAGAATGCATAAGGTTGGAAGGCACCTCTCGAGGTCATCTAGTCCAATCCTCCAAGACATTACAGTGAGAACAATTAAAGAGCACCTACTTATGGTAAACTCCCTAAAACACTCTGAAAGAACAGAAAGGAGGTGCCAAATATGCTCAGCTTCAAGGCTGGAGCACTTCCAAACATGGTGAAAATAAGAATTTGTGTATTTAGGGCTTAAAACTGCTTATAACTGATACAGGTAATTCTATAGTTGAGCTTGGGGTTTTGCAGATTCTTTTTCCTCCCAGAATTGTAGTACTCACATTCTGGGTCAACTCCACTGTAGGGGTAAGTCCTTCCCACAACTTAACATCTCATGCAAGAAAAAAGCTATGGCAATTGTACTCAGTTTCCAGGCTCAAAGTATCAGTTTTGGAAACAGATGAACTGAAAATGCATACACAATAAATTTGCAAACAAAATTAATCTAAAGATTTTTTTTCCCAGTAGTATTAGGCCATTTCCCACAGCATATATATTTATATGTATAGTATTCAAACTAAGTTATTAATTATACTGCTTTGGCATATTTCTGCATATGAAATAACTAGCAAAGTCAAGAAAAAATATATTGGGATCTCTTTTTGACCTCTGAAGTTTTTAATAATTGGTAATGCATAGAGGTAAAGTGTCTTGAATGGATTTTGCTGCCTTTCTAGTGAGTAAGATCAGTTTGTCTCAAATTACTGCATTCATAGTAAGGATTTAAGAGGAAAAAGTGAGGAGAACTTAACTGTGGAGAATTTTTAGCATTCTAGAGAGAAAAATCTTTGAAAAAATATGGAAAAGAGCATAAGAAAAGGGAAAGATAATTTTCACAGGGCTGATCTAGTTAAAAAGAAACTGACGAATGCAAACAAGTCCAACAAAAGAGTAGCAAGATTATAGCAATAAAGTTTTGAGATGCTGATAGGACCAGTGTTCATGAGGTATTGGCAGCCCTTTCAAGTAATAAATGAGCCAAACTGAAAAGCAGTTTGTGACTTGAACAAGAAAAGGCTTGTGACCTAAAAGATCTATCATAATAGTTCAAATAACTACTGCATAGAATCATATTTTTTTGTTGTTGTTGTTTTTAAAGTTTTATCTCTAGTTGCATATCTGTGTCATCTGTCAGACTGTCCCAACATTAATGAAGTGGTAGCTGCACACACAAAAGAAATCCACGGTCCCACACTAGAGACAGGATTTTCTGAACAAATCAGGCCTGGATACTTCAGTGTCACACATGCAAGTTCGCACTTTCTGTTGCACTGCCAGCTCCCTTTTCATCCTTTCAAACAAATGGCCCGTTCATTCCTAACTGGCTGCCACAGTAGCTTGTGTCACTGAGCACAGTCTACCTGGAATCACTGCCTGGGCAAACGAGACCTGACTACACTTGCCCAGCTAACAGGGTACAAGTTGGGTCTAGTTACCATGTATCTTCTTACCAAGTCATTCATTTAATCCTAGAAAGTGACAAGGATGGTTAGTTGTGATGAACGGGCTGATGAAAACCCACTTGGATTCATGTGCTAGTTCAAAGCCTAATACAATGCTTGCATAAATGACCAGAAGATGCAACCAAGACGGAGAAATAATTTGCTTCTTTTGCACTGCAAGAATTGGAAAAATAAGATGCCATTCAGAAAATGGCCGTGAGAACGATGAGGATTAGAAAATATACTGAAAAAAGTTTCAGAACCATGGTTATTAGCAAGGAGAAAGATTTCATTACAGTTCACAAAACTTCCATGGCAAACAAATCTGGCAATGAAAGATACTTTTAATAAGCAGAAAGAGCAAAATCTAGTGGACAGGAGAGAAAAATAAAAATTTAGACAGTCACGTTTCTTAAACACCTATGTCATTTTGCTCAGTAAGAGTGGAGAAACAGATACATGCGCAGCCAGTTACTGTACTTTGCCAGAGGCCATGGAAGTCTCTAACAAAGTGATGACAGCACTTAAGCCACCCTAGACCTCTTGCTTTTCATCTGATAACATGCAGGATGAACTCTATTTATTTCTACTTAAGTTGACTAATTATAGAGTAATATTTACCTTCAAGAAGGCTGTTAGTTTTCTATTATTTCATGAGTATTTCTGAGTGTACAAGAGATTAAATAGTTATTTGACAAGAGAGTCAAAACATGCCTAGTGGAAAACCATCATCTATTTATTTGTATTACTGTGCAAAGAGATACTAGTTAAAATGCTATTATAGTACCATTAACAGGCATTACCTATGTGAATTCCAACAGTGCCAAACTCTTTTGTTGTGTTTCACCAAAATAGTCTCAGATGGGTAATTTATTTTATTGCTTATTGCACTTCCTTAGGACAACTGTATGGTTCATCCTTAATGGAAGACACAAAAGAAATATTTATAAATGGAAATTCCAGTCTGTAAAAATGATGATCACTGCATTCAAGTTACAAACAGATTACACTTAACCACCATTAAGTCTCACATAGTAAGATCTTTTGGATTCAAGGAAACTGGAAGACAAAATGGTGAACATCACCTGAAAATGTGAAATGTAGAGGTCTATAGAGACTGCTATCGAGATATCAATCAGCATCTGACCAAGCTCCTCAAGTGAAGGTAGGCTGAGATCCTAACACCAGGGAGGCATTTTGCCTTGAAAGGACTGCAGATGTAGCTGTTTTGGTTTCCAGTATCATCAAATTTGCAACAGTTGGTTCTGCCTAGCTAAGTGTTTCAATATTGCAATCCTGGTTAAAGGTTTACACACTGAATGCATTCACATGCACTGGGAAGGAACTGTGAGCTGGAATGCATCCGGCTACTAGGCCTTAGGCTGTGTTATTTCAGGTATATAAGGCCATCTGGTCTAGTACTTTAACATGGGAAACTTTTAGAGATCCTCTTCCTTCTCAGAGCCAAAAAAAAAAAAAAAGACAAATTCATTCATTTTTTGGCTTCATAGTAGGATTGTTTCCAAAAAATCAATGCATTATGAATGTGTTTACATGATGTATATAGAAAGTTAAAAAAAAAAAATGACTTCTGCTTCCTGAAAGCAGAGTTTACAGATGCAATTGTTTCCCCCGTATGCTAATGCTTCAAAAAAATTGTGTTGCAGATGCATGAAACCTATCCTAGTAAAAACAACACACTCCTGTATTTCATTTCACCTCCTGTGAGTCTTGAGGAAGAGGTAATATCATGAGACAGCAAGTCTACAAACAGTAAAGACTGTGCTAATCCTGTGCCATACAAAATTAAGTACTCGGAAGATTCTCATGTTTGTCCTGCTCTTAATTAGAAGCCTGAGAGAAAAGGGTCATGTATCATGCACAGGACTCCAATGGCAGCTTTGTTGGTTTATTAATCCTAATGTAGTATCAGATCATAAAAGTAATTTGAATGATTTGGTAATGTGATTTGGTTTATTAATGCATTACCACGAATAGAAGAGACAGATTAACCATACCATGAATTGTAACACACTAATTTCTCACTGTAGCTCTAACAAGTCAGTCACATGCAGTTTCAATTATTTTATATGTTTGGCAGCCATTCTTCCCAATGGAACAATAAGCATTAACACAATCTGAAAGAAGCTTATAAAAACATGGCTGACATAAGTTCCTGTTATTAAGAAATATTTGACATTACAATGCCAGTTTTAACCATACAAGCTTATATAACTAAAAGATCTTGATCCCAATGCACTGAAAATATTCTCAAATTTGTCATGCTCCAGTAATTCATCAAATCATTGATAGTCCAATAAATTAATGTTATTTCAAGAGAAGTTCATGCAAAATAATGGGCAGCAGGGATTAACGTGCTCCGATGAGAATGAGCTCTTTTGAATTAAGCAGTACTTTAAATTGGAGACACTCAGGAGAAGAATAATGCTACAACTGCTGCTGCTTCTAATAACGCCTAGTGCTTTATACAGAACTCTTCACTTACAGATTCCAAAACACTTCACAAAGGCTGCAAATATCCTACTTGTATTTTACAGATTACAGATGGAGAAACTAAGGCTGAGAAGTGACTCAACTAAAGAAACTGAAAGAACTGGTGTTAGAGTTAAGATAAAAAATCTCTATCTCCGCTGTCTGTTTTATACAAAAAACCCCAACATCTACAATTAAAAAAGGAAAAATATAAGAGGCATGTGCTTTCATTTGTTTGTCATTTACATTTTAATCTTAGCAGCCCATTCCAGTCATCATGCTAAACATGCTGCATTGCCCTATGCCAAGTTATTAACAATGGATGAGCCTAGAGTCTGGACAACTTTTTCAACTCTATTACATTGCCTGGATGAAAAGCCATATGAGATGAATGGACACGTTGTCCAGGTCTTACAGGGAAAGATGCCCCCATGCCCCACAAAGGCAGAGAGTGGGCTCCTTGCTCAGCCTCCTTGTGAAGAAACTTTCTCCTACAGTGGGACTGCAGCTACTTGGAAAGGGTAGCCATTTATCACAGGCCTAAATGAAAGCATTCCTTGGACACAAATGTCTTTTTCTTCCTTTGTCTAATTACTGAGGGGAAAAGTGAGAAGGAAATGTCAAAACAGTGAAACAGTGGTGTATAGAGAGCAGTCACTTTGGAGCTCAACCAGCTTTTGTGAAGGCCTGGGCGATTTGTCAAATGGTTGTGGCATAAGTCAAGCCCTGAGGTTGAAAGGTCTTGACCTAAGGAGTGCCAAAATCGGGCCGTGTAAGCAAGAGGCCCGCGCGGCATTTCAGCTGCGCTGGAGCCGAACAATGATGGGCGCTGGACACAACAAAAGCTCATCTGCATAATTCAGGTGAGGAATTTTATTTAAACTGACAGGCCCGTGACAGGCCGCGAAAGAGAAAAGAGCACGCTCTTGCTGGGAACTTTTAAAGTGCTTTGGTTAAGGTATGTGGAAATAAGTGACAGCTAATCTCTTTACTAGAAAAACCTGTAAACAATGCCATTTTGCACAGGGCTCACACATGACCTCCCCAGAGGTCAGGCTACCCACTTTCAGGACAGGCCACAGAACTTATCCCAAACAAGAAGGCAACCTCGAATTATGCCATAGGAGTTTTATGTGAAGTAGTTTTGAGAAGCAGAGCTGTTACTCACTTTGTCAGGTACCCTTCATCGGAAAGGCTTGAGGGCATAGCCCAGCATGGCAAACGGCAAATCCGTGGAAGACATTTCAATGATTTTGTTGTTGTTATCACTATTAACAGTTTCAGCTCACATGGGCAGGCAGGCACAAATCACAAGCTAAAAGGTCACAAGGTGACAAGACAACTCTTCTTCGCTGAGACCTGTTGATGTTATTTAAGTGACCAAGGCTCTTAAAATCTTTCATTATTCTTGACATGTCTAATTTCCCAGGATTTTTTTTTTAATCCTGGAAAAATGTGTTTTTACCTCTTGCCTCCATTTAGAAATCTTCTTAAGGTAGGTAACAGCATGGTAAATTTAAACACTACAGCTTAGGATGAAAAGGCAAATGGTGCTTTTGAAAACACAAATAAAGTACTGACTATTGGCCTTAGAGGATAAACAAACTCTGCCTTCTAAATTAAAAACACTAGACAAGAATATCTTAATACATGTGCAAAAGCTGAAAAGCAATAGTTGAAAAGTAAATCTAGCTTTTAAGAAATGAAATAAGCAATGACCATCCTGGCAGACAGTACTTTTTGGGGGGTTAAGTGAATTCTTCAGATTTGTTCCTTAAACTTAACTCTGAATCCTGCATATAAAAATAGCAGCTGATATCTATATAAAGATACTCTCTTGACACATGCAGACCCCTAAGCCTGACAAGAAAATAATTTGTTGTACAGGCTGCCGAATGATAGGTAAGCTCAAAACAGAGGAGTGCTGTGTGACTGTGACTTTCAAGAGCAGAAATACAACTATGAAACTCTTCAAATAAATATGAACACAGAGATTAAACTGGTTTTGTTGAACATGAGTCACAAAATCCCCAAGCATTTCTTTGGATTACAGATACAGCAATTTCTGCAATGTTCAGAACACATATACATGATTTTTACCAATCTGTGGATCATTCCACCTAATGGGAAGCAGTTAAGAGTTCTGGCTGGATCAACTATGGATCTCAGTGTTATAAGCTGTCCGATGCATAATTCACAAGGCTTAATGAATATTCCAATTCATGACAGCCAACTGGCTCCATAGGTCACACCTCTCAGTCTCATATAAATAAAGAATGAGATACTGGAAAGCAAACCAGCTGAACCCAAGCGAGTGCCAAAAACATGCATATTAATGAGGCACAATAAAAGATATACTTGACTCTCAGGAACTGCCTCTATTGTCTCCCAGCTTTAGAGAGCGGAAAAGTTTGCAGCGTACCTTGAATAAATACACCATGCAGAACACAAGTGAAGCTTTCCCTCAAGAAATATGGGGGAAAAAAATCATAGTAATGGCTTTTTAAACTCAGCCTCATCAGGTCTCTAACATCCTCACTCATTCCCACCACAATAGTGAAACCCATTCTGGAAATATCCCCACCCTCCACTCCCATGTTCCTTTGCAAGTCCCAATTTGGTAACTAAGGAGAGGAAGTGCTTCAACAGTGCTGTTCTTTTATGTGTTCTGTTTAGACCTTGGAACAGCATGAATGGTAGCTTAGATGAATGCATTTGTGCCATTTTTCTTGGCCCCAGACTATGTTTCCTCACTACCATGACATCTGAACAGAAGGAGAAAACATCTCCCTGTTGTGGCAGGCTAATTTAATTTGTACCTTCCACCTAGGGGTAAATATGTTTGTCTGTCTTTCTAAGCTCTCTTTGCCCACTTTCTTTTCTCACGGGAAACCCTGCTGAGTCAAAAAGCAGGATATTGCTTAGTGCTCTAACTTTATTTTAAAGTAATTTAATTTTAAGCATACTCACACCCACCCTAAAGTGAAGCAACTGTAGGAGCTCCGCCGGGACCGGCCTTAATGACTTTCGCATGCCTCTTGTGTCAGAGACATCAAGGGCTTGTTGTTAGGGAGGTATTTGTCTTTTAAAATAAATGCTTTAAAACAAGACCTCTCTTTTGCAGTATCCTTAGCATAAGATATGTTCTTCTTCATTTTCAAAAAACCTACAGCTTGCCACACTGACCTACCACCTTTAGAAGTCAGCATTACAAACCACTGACCTTTGCTCTTTGTTGGTCTGGTGCTATATGCAGTTGGACCCTGTTTTGTCTGAAAACTTTGTAAAAGGATTTAAAATAAATAAGTGCATTTATTTATGAAAAGTAGCAGTGAAATACGACTCAAAAGGCTCAAAATTTACATACTCATCTGATTTACATGCAACTTCTTTAAATCTGCAAATATATTAGTAGCATTATTTAATACTGAAGAGCTGCTTTTAAACAAGGAATGCAAGATGGATTGGGAAAAGAAAGCTGAAATCCAAATTGAAGTGTCATTTAGAGCCCCTTTTGCTTACAGTAACAACACAGCTTTTTATTTAAATCTTACCTTTTGTTAAAGTGGTAATGACACTCTCAAGGGCCTGCACATTAAAAGAGAAAACATTGCAAGAAGTTGCTTATAGTCCAGTGTTATTTTCCAGACAAATACTTTGTCATCATGTCAGATAAAAAAAAAAAACACAACACCAAAGGATAAAGTATATATATCAGATATCTGCAGTAATAAATATCACTGTTACTGATTTTGCCTGTAGTTACCTGCTATACATTATTTGCATAAAATTTTTATTAAGGCATTTTCAGTATGATATGTTCTTACCTAAAACACAGCTCTATTATCAACAAATCAGACAGACTCACAGGAAAACGGTTCTTAAAAACAGTCATAAGAATCAAAAAGATTAATTATGATAATAATGTTGTTTTGCCAGGAAAGTTTCCTTTCATTTTTCTATGGACCTTCAGTATTTTGTTCTTATAAAAAAAAAAAAAAAGGTTGTTAAGGCATTACAAGTTTATCATCTTAAACCATGTGTCTGAATAAAGACTTGTTTCCCTTTTCTATTAAATAAACAACCCAAAATGAACACAGGTTGCTCTAGAGTAAAAAGGACAAACTTCCTCCATATGAAATGCTGGGAATATACATTTTTACACATGGAGAACACTAAAGAGTCAGACTCCAACTCTTGCTTACACTATATAATAACTCTACATAAGCTTTCAGTGTAAAGGAGATATTGCCTGGTGGGGGAAAATCCTGAGCAAAGAACCAGATAATAACAAAAACTGAAGAAATAGGAATGAATCTTCAGGAAGTGCCCGGATCTTGGACCCTATCCTTATGCAACGCTTTGGTCATGCTGTCATCAAGAATTTGGAGCCCAGAAACAGTGGCCACACAGACATGTGTGTCAGAACAACATTAACAAAACACAGAGAACCAGTAAGATTCAAGTAGTAAATGAAAGGACCAACCAGCTTATGTACCATATCAGAGAAAGCCAAACTGAGATGCGGAGAGGAGTGTGAGCAGTTAAAAAAGGGCCTCTTTTAAAGCACTTCTCTGAGGTTCACCTGCAGGCCTCTTAAGTTCAAAGTGCTTCATAAAATTCCTTCAAGTTCTGAAGCTTTCATTTCAGAATCATAAGTTAACTGTTTGGACATTACCTCTGACAAGAGTGAGAAACCTCGTTAGCCAAACCCCTTAAGTATTTGCTTTGTTCCACAGTAAAATCACTGTCCTTAAGGGTTATAAAGCGAGCACAAAATGCTTAGTGTTAAGAAGATAGTTATCTTTTGGACTACAAAAAGGTATTCCCAAACTTACTGCCCAACTGTGCAAATCAAGGCCATCCACCAGTGCATTAGAAATTGAGCTCTTAAGGCATATATGGACAAAGGACTTGTTTATGTAGAAACAACATCTGCTTACACTCAGCCCCATTGCCAGAGTGTTGCAGGTTAAAAGCTCAGGATCTCTTTGCTGTCTATTTCATGCTGTATTATGTTTCACACGGGAATATCTAGTCTCTAAGGCTTCACCAGGGCTTTTATCTGGTGGACTTTAAAGACTTAGCTGCTTGTAGTGAGAATCAGATCATCACCTCTATAGCAGGCAGGAGACAGCAACAGGGCTCATTTCACTGGACAGTTGAAAAATTTATTTTGGTCTCCAGGCACCTTTCTGCAAAGTATTAGCTTTCCTGTGTTGCTCTGAAGCTAAAGCTCCTATGTAAACAGATTTCCACTTCAGTTTAAGATAAAATACGGTGCTTGTACTAGAGCTCCTCTAATATTACATGTACTCAACAAAAGTCTAGGAATTCCACTCCAGTCACACAGCCATAAAGAACCCAATGTCTTCTCCAGGTTTTATTATTAATATTGCTATCAGAAAAAGCACTTCCAAGCTTTGCTTGCTTAAACAAAGCTTCTCTTAACCCCCACACTATTAATGCATTCTGAAGAGATAAAACCATGTTGCAGTTAAGCAAAAATTTTTTTTTTTTTTAAAAGCATGCAAGGGAAAAAAATTACCATGCAAATAAGCAGTACTTCATTTTGCCATTGCTGTGCTCCATCTCTCAATATCTACCCAAAGATACAGTCCTTAAAGCATGCATTTAAGTAACCCTACAGCAAAAGTCCTCCCTGCCTGTAATACACACTCAGTACTGCCCTGTCTATCTCCACAATGCACATCTACAACATGCACACCTACCTAAAACATTCGGTTCACAGAGGAGACAACTGTTGTTCCTTGAGACAAAGTTTTGTCTCCAAATGCACCAATTCAATTTGATCCTGCAGTACCACAACCCTAACACGAAGAGGGACAAAACCACAGCCTGATTCCAACGCTGCCAGCGGCAACCCTGGCAAACTTTGCAAAGCTGCAAAGGCTGACCCGTCATGTATGTCATGCATAAGCATTTACCGCCATTGCTTAAACGATTAAGAAAAGCAAAAATACAAAAAAAAAAAAAAAAAAAA
>VWPW01016002.1:0-23537 GCA_013389825.1 Crypturellus undulatus | reverse complement strand
AAAAAAAAAAAAAAAAAAAAAAAAAAAAAAAAAAAAAAAGAGAGGCAGAAAGCCCACCCGCTGCAGGGAGGCAGAGCAAGCACCATGGGTGGGTGAACAACATGGCTGCTGCTGCCTCCCCTCCTCTGGCAACGGGCGGGAAGCGCAGGGCACGCGGCGAGCCCTGCTGCTGGCCCAGGGCAGTGGTGGCGCGAGGCGCCTCCGCAGGCCTCTCCGCGGGGTCGCTGCCTTCCTGTGTGCCTCACGCGGTGGGCAGCTGTTTTGGGCGATGCTTTCTGAAGACATCCCAGTGGTGTTTAGCATCCTACTGCTGTTTTAGGTTCTTTAGCCTGACGTTGGTTACTGTCTTGGAAGCTTGCTCCTTTGATTGCTAGAAACTCCCAGTGTCTAACCTGCAAATATTCATGGACAAGCTTTTACGTTCAGCATTTCTGTTTAAGCAGTTTTGTCTCTCCCTGGTATGCATGCCCGCAGTCAAGGGGAACAATCCCTACCCAGCTCTGCCTTAGCTTTGCAGGGCAAAGGCATCTCTGTTGGTCTCCTGTATGCTGAGCACCCTGGCTCCCTAATGACATTACTTCCTCACTTCTGCAGGTTGTTTTTTTCCTTTCTCAAACATACACAACTGATGATAAGTTTGGGTCACTGTTTGTCTGGTATTGCAAGCGATGGTAGCATACTTCTCCTCCTAGCTACGTTCAGTATCACTTTTGTGGCCTGCTGAACTACATCACTGAGGTCATCTTCTTCCTCCAGGGTTTCTGACTCTGGATCTCCTCCATATATCTGTCAATTCCTGTTATTTATGTGCATAGACTTATACCTTGTACTATTACATTTCATCCCATTTCTAGTACTTTAGCTCACAAACCCACAAATATTTTGCCACCATTAGACAAGGAAACACCAGGATGTTTGCTAGATTACACACCACTTCAAAGTGGATTTTGCTAGATTATGCACCACTTCAAAGTGGATTTTACATTTACCACATGTTGATAATCTTGTGCTAGGATTTCACCCTGTTGGTCATACTTCTTCATTCTAACCTCCTTTAATCTTATCTCATGCACTTTATTACCTGATTCTCCACTTCTGCAGGATCAGACATGAAGTTCTCCCCAATAACACAGTGTTCTCCTGGACTTACTTGTCTAGATCCTTACTTAAATCTCAGCCATGGGAAGATTGGAATCTTGCATTACCATCCACATCAACAGGATGTACTGGCAAGTTTTAAGAATTCTAAGTGCTAAAGGGCTTCATAAAGGAATCTACTAATTTTCAAGACCAGGTATGTAAAATGAATCAGCTATGTCCCTTCTGAAAACATGTCCCCGCTATGCACGATGTTACTTACACAGTATGGCACTTGTGAAGATGCAACTGTAAGGCATTTTAGAGTGATTAAATTTCTTTTCAGCCTTATTTTGCATACAGAGTACTCAAACCAGATTAATGGAGTGGTCAGATTTAAGACAATCTAAGAGAGAGGGAGTCTGGCAGAGTGGTGGAGATGGCAAGGGTTACAGCCCTTACGCTAGTATAATTCAGTATTTGCCCCCAGGAAAGGAAATGGTGGGGCTTTGCATAATTAATCTACAGACTTGTCATTGGGAAAAATAAGTGGCATTGTGTCATCAACAGATAGAGTCCAGGGGAGCAAGATGAAGAAAAGATAGAAACAAAGGATCACATTCACGACAGACATAAAGTATGGCAATGTGTGTCCTGCAGAATGTAAGCAATTATTTGCACGTGCTGTTTCCTTCACCTGGATGGACAACAGATCTGCTAAAACAGAGTATGGCTTTGTCAGAAACATTCCTCCAAAACAGGATCTCTGTCTTGAATTAAGTATGACGTTTATTCATCTAAATTCAAATCCAAATTCCTAGCTACATTTTCACTAAATAGTTTATTGCTCCAGAAGATGTTTTCATACACTCAGCCTCCAGTTTTTAGTGCCCATGGAAAGCAGCTGTTCTTTTTTTTTTTCTTTTTTTTTTTTTTTTCCTTCACCCCACTGCTTTCACCATATATTTTAATTAACAGAACAAAGCTAAAAATTAAAGCTAGAGCAGATGGTACCTTTGAAATTTGCTTCTTGCTAATGTAACACAAATAGCCACACAGCCCGCTACATTTTCCCACTGTGGTCAGTCAATTTGTTATGATGGGTAGATGATGGTAGTGAAAAACTATCTCCTCCTACAGGCAAAGGCTACTGTTATTCAGGAGTTTTTTACATCTGAAGTACAGATGACATACTCATTACCATCAAAAATCCCCTGGGGTCCCTGTATGGCATTAACCTTAATTCTCCTGCCTTTTGTTTTGAGTTGAAGATGTTCAGAACTCAACATACATTCCCTTTTGGACAGCCCTGCTCAGTTTCGGGATTTTGCTGGCTCTCTGCTTGCCCTCTGGTGATGGGCAGCTGTGGGAACATTACTAGCACATGCTTCTGACTGGTTATAGTTAGAAACAGGCATGGAGATTATTCATTCATTTTTTCCTGCCCTTTGCATGAGCAAGATTGCTTACCCTCCCCGGAAATCTTTTTCCCTAAAAGTGAAGAGAACAAAATGTCTCAGAGTGACGGTGATGCCTCTCCCCTCCCTTGACCCAAATTAAAAACCTCCAGGAAGAAACTGTGTGCTAGACCCTTGCTGAGAAGAGCCCACACGCCCTGTCATCTCCCTTGTGCCACTTAGCATACATCAGCTGCAGATTTATTGTGCAACTGGACTGGGGATGCAAAGATTAATGCTGTAGGTAGGAATAGCTTAGTCCAGGTGGCTTTGGACTGTCTAGCTATGCGTTACCCTTTCCCCTTATTAATTGTAGTGCATGTGTTCCTTGAGTTTACCTTGCCAGCTCAGGAAAAAAAAAATGAAGTAGGGGCTAGAGGTTAGTCATTGATTCAGGCCTGGGAACCCTATGAAAGATCCCACCAGACATTTAGGGTTATTGGAAGGCTTTGAAAGCATGTAACTGCTGGGGACCTTCCACTGACATCTTTAGACTTAGTCAAGTTTATTGTCCACATTACTACTTGGAAGCTGGAGATGGATGAACTATGTGTTTGCAAGTGAGGGGGAATGAAATACAGGGACTAACATGTGCGTTGAGACATTCAAGAAGATAGTAATGTCTCTTTCATTTGAAAGCATTACACGTTAGTGTCAATAGTTGCGGGCAGTATAGTGAAAGTACAGACCATGAATCCCTTTTCTTGTACATGAGGGAAATAGCTTTTGATAGATGCTACTAAAGATTTCATGAACTATCCTCAAGTCCACCCAACTACACTCAGGTCCACAAGGTCCATGTGAGCTCAAATGTGCTAGGATTTTTTACTCTAAGAGAAACTGAATTCGTATACATTGCACCTCCCTCTTTCCCTCTCCCCCCACATCTACCAACTTAAGAACATAAAACTGAAAATAAACTACCACAAATGTTTAAAGAAGCAGTAAGAAAATAACAGGTGTTGACCCTTGTCCCTGTATTGATTATAGAAGAAAATATGTTACATACACTACCTTTACTTAACAAAGGTAAATAGTCACTGTTGACAGAGATTAATATAATTGGAGTCTTTTCAAACTTCCTATTTCTTCCAATTTTTACTTTTCTCCATCATTCTTTCTCTCAAAAGCAGGTTATGAATAGCCTGCAGTTGGTATGCTCCTTTGTCTTTTGTCTGCTTTGGGCCAACATCTTTGTGAAACAATTCTCATTTCTCGTCTTCCATCTTGTGATTTCTCTTTTTCTCTTTGTTGTCAAGTGGTCTGTGGTACAGACCCTAGCAACTAAATTTAACAGCAAATTCAGACCAAGTTCCTTGCTGATTCCTCTATGGACTAACTATAACATTTTTTAAAAAAGTGTTATGAAAGCGCCATTGGAGATGACAAAGCATTTCCCAGTCAGCTTCTGAAAATACTTCTTATGTATACCCTCCTTTATGGGACAGAGCCTCCATTTCATTGGTAACATTCTCTTCTCTAAGGCCTTTCAGACCTTTCTGTATCATTCACAGCCTGCTGTGTATATTTTGGTTGCCTATTACAGTTTTGGGCAACATGCCTTTCTCTTACCTGTTTCACCAGAAAACATGCCAAACATGCCAGGGTGCTAATTCCCTGGTATTTTATTGTACCATAGAATCACGAGCAGAAAGTAAAATCTGTGAATGCTCTACCACAGTCCTGGAAATTATTTGTTCCCCTCCTCTCTGGACTGTTTGGACAACATTATGGAACACCAGAACATCAAGGTTGATGTCCTTAGCTACTGGGTGGCCTCTGACAGATAAAAAGAGATTTTTGGGAAGAGGAGATGTGCCCAATAAAGTAAGCTAGAAGGCTTCTCGCAAATATTATTTTGCATAAGTATAAAATACTAAAAATACAAAATGATATGTATGCAAAAGAAGATCCTTCCCTGCCTCCCACTCTACCCCAATAAACATATTTAGAATAAAGGACACCAACTCTCTGGTTTTCCAAAAATGAAATTTAGTTATGTCACCATAAAAGCCCTCTCTTTCAAAAACCAGCTTTTAAAAGTACTGTCTTTCCATACACTTGCAGGATAGAATGTTCAGGTTTTGTTTGCAAACATTTCTCCATGTTGTGGTGCTATGGGAATTCTCAGTAAAGAGGTTTACCGCCAAAATATCATACCACAACACAGTAAGCCTGTGTGCCATCCCAGTTCTCAATCAGCTTTGTGAGGAGCCTTCTCCAGTGTTGTCTGTCCTGATTTCAGGGCCTCAGTGTGCAGTGCATTATCCTTTGTTTTCTGATACATTGTTATAGATTTCAAGTCTTCAATATTACATAGGTCCATCTTTGCCCAGTGAAGTGCCTATATTTACACAAATGCACATTTTCATTAAAAATAGACATGCGCCTTGATCTTTGTACCTACCCAAAACATGCCAGAAAGCAGTGTTTGTTCCAGGAGCAAATCATCACAAAAACCTGGCATGTATTTTCATATTGACATGCGGACATGCACATCCATTCTGAACTGCATGGCAGTATTGTTTGTTTGTGCAAGGCAAATATCATATATAGCACAAATCACCATGAAATTAGTGTGTAGTTACTTGATCATTTAATTATTGTGCAGTTACATAATAACTGCATGACTATTGAAGCCCTTCAGATTGCATTAATTATACTTGGAGTAATTATTCCTATCCGCTGACATGGATATATGTCATCTAGTTTGCTAGACAAGATTAATTTTTCAATAACCAGTGACTGAAGAAAGGGTTTAAAAATGGTTGGCCAACAGAGTCTTAATTATAGTACTTGGCATTGTGAATTTATTTCACCTAACGCAACATAATGCAATTATATAATTCCAAGAGAAGCTGGCATGAATTGCACTTTGTCGCTGATGTATCTCTAAGAATGAGATACAAATAACAATTAAACTGCAACTCAATCACTTGCACAATTATTCCTCTGAAAAGCTCTAATTGTATGCTCAATCACCAGGAACAGTTGCTCGCCTTTCAGAGGGTATTCTCTTCTCTTTTTTTGATCTGGCTTTGGAAGGATTATATTTAAAGAGACTGCGAAAAAAGCCCGGTTTCATATGCTGATGGAGGAGGAGTTTGCATAATGATGGCAGGAGAAGGTTGCCTCCTGCCCCACCTGGAGATGTCCTGTCCTGGGGGTGCTGCTTCAGACAGCAGGATCAGGCATTCGTGCATTTGTCCATGTAGCTAAACCAGGCAGGGGGTCCTGCAGCCTCCGGCTGCCACGAATCCCCTCTGCCCATAATCCCGCCATACCAGGCAACTCCACTCTCCAGGCAGGTGGGATTCATGGGAGCAGGTACATAAGCTTATCCACCCAGCTCATAGAGCACGCAGGTAGGCAGATCCACAGTAAGGAGGGCAGATAATGAGGGCTTCATTCTAGTTTTCCCAGATGATACTTGCAGAAGGGGCTTCCTAGGCAGTGTGGATGCAAGACACATTTTTATTCAACTATATACTCAGATTTACTCTCAAAATGAAGTATAGGCAAAGCTACAGTTTCCCAGACCTGACAGGACTGTGTTCATTTACAGCTCCAGAAAATCAAATGGTGTCTTTGTACTGTTTCTGAGCTATGGAATTCTCTTATCTATTTAGATTTAAAATTTATTGAGGGAGAGGCAGTTTCTTATATGCCTATAGGGACTTAGCAGAATAGGGTTCTGCTAAGTTCTACAGTTCTACATCTGACTGGCACAGTAATAAAAACAATGCGGCAGCCAGAAGCTGATTTGCCAAGCACTCTGAAATGGCCTAACTGACCCCATTAGCTGGTCACTTTGGTGTGTCCTTCCATGTTACAAGATGCAACTGGGGGTGATACCTCCATCTCCCTTACTTTGTTTAGATCAAGGTTGTGTAGCCAAAGATGATACCCCTTGCACCAAAATAGCAGAAGCAGATGATGCAGAATGTAATTAATATTTGCTTGCCTTAAAATAAGACAAGAAATAAATCCAAGAAAATAACACAACTAGTGACAGTGTACAAGCATTTTCTAACATTGCATTGCAAGCATTTTGTAACACAACTAATCTTATATATAGAAATAAAAATTGCAACTGCAAAGGAACAAACAGACTTGTGGTGTAGTTGCCCAAAGGAGGTGCAGGAAGGCATGTGCATGTGCAAGAAATAAAATCTTAAAATTTTAAGGTTTGGAATTGACCCATTTAAAATACCCTCATTAGAACAATCTCTAATTCCCCAATTAATATGTATATCTACGTATATCATGTTCAGCTGCAATATCCACTGATTTAAAGCACACAAGGGCACCAGGGTCCTGCAGACTAGGGAAAGACAAGCTCATGGTTACTCACAGGGTGTTCTTTTTATTTTTTTTTTCTATAGTTTAGAAATATGTGAGGAGATACAGTTCTATGCATGCATCAAAGGAGCCCGCTGATCTCAGAAGAGTTAGATGACATATCAACTGTGTGTCATTTAGCCTTCAACATTTATCATCAAATATAATTAAGATCTCATATTCTACCTGGCCTACAAAATTTAACATATGCAACACAAACCTCCTCATAATTCTGCCTTCCTCTTTATTCTGTTCAGCCAGCTGCAATCTATACAAGATATTTCTTTATTCTGAAGAGATTCTTAGAATAATTAGTAAACAACTAATTGATGAGAAAAGTCTGTCTTTCCTCTTTTTTTTCTTCAAATCCTGTAACTAAACCAAATTTATTCAGGGCTATGCCTCTATGATTCATGTAATAACAGCTGAACAAAATGGACTTGGTCTTTTTGCTACCAAAGAAAGCATGTTAAATCTGTTTTTCAATACATGGGAAGTATAAGGCTTTGATGGGAAAGTGGGGTGCATGGCTTTCCCCATCCTCAGGCAAAATCCAAAGGTAACTTCAAATCTAATTAATCGGAGAGGTTGACTAACTTGGTCTCCACTCCAGAAGATTATGAGAACAACTAGCTCCCTGCATTCTTTTCTAACCTACATTTCTGGTAAAATGATCGCAGTGAAACAGCCAACGTTGCTGATATTTAAATGACCATCATTAATCTTCGGAACTCACGTCAGCCCTAGCTAATGAGGGCAGTTTCCTGAGGGTGATGGGGGACTAGCTGGCACACCTTGATGCCCCAGATCGCTCCGGCCCTTCTTTATGTCCCACGGTTTGTGCCCGAGGCCATGCTGGGCTGTGCCTGGGCACGGGCTCCCTGCAATCGCTTCCCAGCAGCTACTTTCTCTTCTGCAGGGCTTGATGCATCCAGGGTTGCCAGTGCACACAGGGTTGTGGGCAAGATTGCTTTTTAATGAAAAACAGCAATTAAAAAAAATCATGAATTTGGCTTTTTTTTTTTTTTTTTTTAAAGCTTACAGTGACCAATTAACTACTTCCTGAAGTCAGCTCAAGAAGTCCTAAAAACAATATTGTTTCAGCTGTAGTATTCCCACAAATTACATACCTTGAGAAATAGTACCCTGATTCATTATTGATATTTTAGGGAAAGGGAAGAATGGTAAACGAATCACAATATCTACATGCGTGTAAAGTAGCCCATTCTCTGGGAGTACTATACCAAACATAGCACAGTTTCAGCTTTCAAGCATTGTGTTAAAATGTCCAGATCTCACTGAATTAAAGGAAACACCTCTTTCCTGGGATGGTCCTAAATGCTACACCAAAAATAATGGTCCATATCTGTAAAAACAGTAGTAAAGGCATTTGTTGCTGGTTCTTGATGTGTCCAGGGCATTGTGCCTGTGAATTGCCTCCACGATTATGTCTGCCACTACCATTTAGGATTATTTACCATTAGCTTTGTCAAGAAGCGGCGTCTTGTAACAGAAAACTCAATAGGTCTTTCTCATAAACTCACAGAAACCAAACTAATCAACCTGTAAAGTTACTCTGTGTCTCATTACTGGCTTCTCCTTGAATCAAAGTGTTGAGAATTCATATTGAGATACACAACTAACGGTTTTATTGAACATGTCTCTATTGCATGGGTCTCTATGAGACCTTGATTAAGCTCCCAAACTGCTGTGCTAGCATATTTTGGGTTCAATTTAAATTTTATGATTTTTTTTTTCAATGGCAACCTCCTCAGTTGTTCCAAAGTCTACGTCCTGTACCTGGGCAATAATTTTTCAGGACCTATCTCTGAAATAGAGCATTTTGCTCCACTTTTCCAAAAGCTTCTCATGACTTTCCCTCCTGTCCTCATCACTGATAGAGACCGTTAGGAGAAAGAACTAGCTTCAAGCTGTCATGAGACACAAAACAGAATAAACACACGCTGCCCTTTCACCTAGCAGTTTGTAAACAGAGATTAAATTAACCATGTGTGTTGTCTACACCTATAAACATCCTCTTGGGACATAGGTGACTCAAAATATACCCTGTCTTTGCCAAAAGGGAAACCTCTGTTCTATAGTTGGATATTTTTGATAGATGTTCCTTTGATTAACACTTTCCTTTAGAGATAAAAAAAGTTTGTTGAACTGCTACAAAACTAAATTTACAATTAATGAAACCTGGAAACTTAAAAAGTATTTACATGGAAAATACTCTTTGTCATAGGACTTTTATAAAGAAATATTATTTTCACATCATATTCAACTTACTGTGCATTTTTCATATCATTTAGGAAAACAGGAAATCACTAGTAAGCAATTCATTATGGTTTGGCAAAAGCTGTCAGCCTCTGCTTAAAAGATTCAAAAATAAGTCACATCAAGGAATGTAAAATACCATTGTTTTTAAAAAACAGAGCTGCCTCAAAGGCCAAAATAATTGATGTGTTTATATGGAGAAACGTAGATAGCATCTTGATTGCCTAGTGATTGCAGCCTCCCTTTTTGGGTCTGCATAAACAGAGAACTTCCATCTTCAGCTTTACCAACTGTGCAGCTGTCTGAGGTGCCCCGTTTAACCTTGTTTGGGCCAACTTCTCAGTTGGTGTAAATCAGCATAACTGTTGATATTACGTGGATACGGTGAGTAAGAGCAGAGCCTTGCTGCCATTCATCAGTTGTAGTACATGAAGCAACGGAGGGAAACTCTTTTGTGTGGCGACTGCATCAGCTGAGGGGCAAGCTGAACACCGTGCATGCTAAGACTGAAAATGCCTGTAAGCGAATAAATAAAACCGACTTCACAAATTTGCCTTGAACCACATACAAATGGAAACACCAGACTTTCTGTAACCTGGGAGCTATTGAGTTACTTGGTTTTGTAGGTACAAAAGGTTTTCATATAACCACTGTTGCCAATATAGCTTTTAGGCACATGAAAACGATTAGATTTCTTCCCCAAATCCACTAAATACCGATTCACTTCAGAAATCAAGAAGTAAATGTTGCTGATTTCTTGGCAGCATTGAGGGTACAGTACTGCCAAATCACTTACTGTACAATGTGAGGCTGAACCAAGAGGCATAAAGAAGAACTAACAGTGCTAGTCACATGCAGCAATTAGCTATGGTAACAAGAATTGTTTTTAAACTAGGATTTGGACTTCATTTAAATAAAACTTGCCTCAAATTTACATGTTACAAGACATTCAGCCTGAAATGGAAAGTACTTAGAGTGCTGAGTCCCAGTGATGAGATTTTCATTTCAGGCAGCAAGGGAGGGCTGCATTGGGAGGTAAGAAATATTCTTTGCTTGCAGAAATAATTTAATTCTCTAGATAAATAAAGATTGATACTCCCCACCACACCAAAGAAATATTCAACCATTTTCAAAAAAGCTATATTGTTAAATGGTTCTCAGTCTTAAGCTGTAAACCAGTATACCTTGATTAAGAAGTGATTAAAGCTACTTGGTGAGAAGCTAAGCTGTCATATAATAGTCTGGAGGATCCGCAAAAAGCCAGAAAGATATTACAACACAGCATGAGCTACTCTCTGATCTTCTAAATACCTGGACTGTATTTACTTCTACAATTTCTGTCTTATCTAACCTTCTTTATGTTCACCTGTAAGTTTGTATTAAAGCCCCAATCTGGAGCATGGCTTCCAACACTGGGGATTTCATACTCGACAGAAATTAACCACCTCAAGTACATGCTTTTGCACCTTGAAATCCTTCCTGCCGCTGCTGTGTGTTTCCAAGATAGTAAAGTCCAGGCAGAAATACCAGGGCAAGCCTATCAAAGTTACACTGTTTATATACAGATGCATACATGTGCATACCTGATTTTTTTAATATAAGACGCTACTAGGAATAACAACAGCAGCAATCATAACAATTAGCTATATTAGAATACCATGATGATTAATGATTATTTAGACATACTTACACCAGGTGTGTACAATTGTATCCCATATAATTTGATTGAAACAAGGTATCCCTATAAAGCAGATGCTTATATTGCTACGATGTTCCCTCATGAGAAAGATGTAATAATTTAATTCAGTTGATTACTCTGACGATTCGGGCAAATCAGTGCAAACACTGCATAGACCAGTCCTGACTAGCGGATTTTCCCTGTGCAAGGTGCTGCCCGTTTAAACAGCTCAGACAGACCCAAGGTTAGCAGGTAACAGAGAACAGCTCTGTTTGTTTGCCTTAGGTCACACGGCAGGTCAGTGGCAGAATAAGCAAGAAAGCCCATTCTCCTAACTCCCTGGCTTATCCACTTGACCATGCTGCTCTTGATGGCTAAGGGAATTAATTGGCAAATTTAAACCGTGCACGGATCACTCTAATTTGTTCTGACTCCACCAGCAGAAGTACTGGCTGCATTCTCTGGGGCGCATTGCATATGTTAACATACATGCAGACTGCAGCTGGATTTTGTGCACGAGTGCAGAAGCGGGGGTGACGACGCAGCCCCAGCACAGGAGCAGCAGGTAGAGCTTGTTGCTGCTCTGGGAGATGAGGGAGGAAGTGGAGGAACTGACCCCGCTGGGCATCCCGCCGGCCACGGGTGCCGCGCTGCAGCAGTCGCCCTCCTTTCTCACCAGCAAGCAGGGAATGCGACTCCTGAGGCCGGGTCTTTTGGGCCACTGCAGCTATTTGCCATCCAACCAGGTTCGTACAGTCTGGCCTGTGAAAGCAAATAACAAGAATAAACTCCTTATATCCCCTGTGCCATTAAAAAAAAAAAGGAAAAAAGAAAAAGCAAACAAAATACATCCATCGAAGCGTTGCAGTCCTTCAGTAAGACACAAGCTCTGAGCTGGCCAAATGAAGTACAGGCTCTTCTGTTGAATCTGCCTGAAACATTTTTCTTGTATCCCAGCTGTTACAGCACCCAGTCGACGGAGCTGTGAGATGAAGAACATATGCCTGTAACACTTCATTTCAACAGGCTCACTTAGTGTCTCCTGCTTTGATCTTTCACTGTATACTTCCTGTAACTGGAGTTAGTTACAGGCTGAAACAAAGCCCAGAGTTACCAAAGATTTTTTTTTCCCCTAAATATTCCTTTTGTACCAGATTCTGTTACCACGTATGTTAAATGAACCAGCTGGACTACAGTGTCTCTGCTAAAATGCTGCCTCAATTCAACATTCAGTTCTTTCAAACTATCTTTACAGCTCTCACTATTGTACTATCAAGGTACTGTACAAACGGGTTACAATTTTTAAAACTTATTAATGCACATTTAAGTTCCCTTTCCAGCTAGTAGCAGCCCAAATGAAAAGCACTGTTCACCATGAAGAGTCACACACAAAATCTACAGCTAAGTCAGGGAGTCAATGCCTTGCTGCTAGGTCTGTATTCTTGATACATCTTCCTTATAAAGTAAGGGATTTTTAATTTGTGGGTTTAGTACTAGCCATTCAGGTGGGGCCAAACGGTTTGCCCAAAAAGGAGTTCACTATAGACAGGTAGAAGATTAGACAACGCTGTTAAAACTGGAGTGATCTTTCCACAAATAAATGGTTGAATTGTTATGAACAACTTTTGGCTACAACAGCAAGGAAATATGGTTATCAGGAACATAGTAGCCTTTGCCACAATCACTTGTGCAGTTGTTTTTTCAGTATCATTGCAGTAGCATAAGAATCAGATGAAAATAAAGGACCAACATAAGATTATGTTTCAACAGCACTGTGTGGCACCACGTAGACTATCTTTCACTCACATGTCAGATGCTGCGATTCCGAAGATCTTTGTTAAAGGATAAGGAAAATTCACATATACATACCAGCAACATACTGGAATAAAACTTTAGTAGAATGCTATGGTTTTAAAAAAATAAATATGTAAATGTTGTGCTGCATAAGCATGAGGTACATTTTAAGCATATGGGTAGTAGAAATCAAACTAGAATTCAATTATCCTGGATTCTCATTCTTATGCCTGTTTCATTACAATGGGGAATAGCACAGGGCATATCGTCATCTTCAAATTTCAAAACGTCTCAGAGTTTTTAGTACATTTGTTAGATTACTTGATTTTTATTATTAGGTTGAGGTGTGTCTTCAGCACTTTACATTATCAGTGATCATTCCTAGAGAGGCAAAAGAAAAAAGAAGGTCAGTTATACTACACGTTTTCCTCAAATTCTAAACTGCTTGTGTTTTGTGGTAGAAATCAAGAGCCCTAACCGAATCATGGAGATTCCTCTCATACATAAGAAAAGGAAACCCGATGGAGAATTCCTTGGTGAATATGAAAAATATTCATAGCTACTGAGGACATCTCCTTACATCTCCTCTCATCTACAGACAAAACAAATTGTAAGTAGAATAAGATTTGGAATGTTGTTTGTTATGTGTGACTGAAATAATTGTTTTAAAACTGCATGATTCTTTTTCTTCTCAACATTTTACTGTGGCTTCTTACGTTACAAGGTCAATGCAGAAGGGACTGTGTCCAGATTTTTGAAGCTATATTGGCCACCTAAAGAACTGCAGTTAGAGGCATTTAGAAACCACATAGCTGCCCGACTTCTTTGAAATAGTCCACTGAAGGGTTCTTTAGGACCTTTAAAAATATCCCCTATCCCCTACACAATGCTACTTGGATTGTTAGCAGCTAGAACGCTGACAAAAATACGTACCCCAGAATTTGAGCACATTCAATAAAATGTTATGAAATAATCTACTTGGGGAAAAGACCTAAACTAAAAAAGTTCACCTCTAGAATTTATTTGATGAATTGATATTAACAGCAAGATGCTTAGTGGGGAAGGAGATTATGTAAGAGAAATCAGAAATACTTTAATAAGATTATTCACTATAGAGTTAATATGTATATTAAAATAAAAATATTATCTAGGGTTTCTTTTAAAATGAGCATTAAATACCCAGTCTGAAGCATCTAGAAGGGTTTTTTTCCCAGAAGTCATTTACCCTCTGAAAAAAGAGTTGTGGGAAAAAAAAACAGCTGAAAGGGGGAAAAAATGAAGAGGTTTTGAACTTTGAATAGATGTGCCAAGCTTACAGCTTGCTTACATGTCTAAATACTAATTGGAAGTCTTAAAAAAGAAGTGTATATTTTAAGGTCTAGGAGAGCACCGCTACCATAGGGTCGTGCTTTCAAGGGACCATACACTATGTCAGGTGGAATTATGGACTGCCCCAAGTCCCACAATAGACAGCGTTTCTGCTGTAGCGTGCTCTACTTGCTCCAGCTGAGAAATATTCCAGAGAATGTTACCACTTGTCTTCCAGTTAGCAGCACAGACATGAATACTCACTTATGGGTGAAGATCACCAGTTATACTAGAATCAGCTATGCCAGAGCACGTCAGCAATCCTTTAATCTTTGTCCAACAGCAGCCAGCATCCCTTGTTTAGCTGCAGGATTGCAACCCTCAGAACAAGGCCGAAGAAGACAGGTCACTAGCGTCTCTCTGTCATCTGGAAGAAGCGGGAGCATCCGCTGGTCTGGCTGCTGGGAAAGACCATAATGCTGGTGACCTGCAGAGGGAACCAGAAGTCTCAGACAGGGTTGGAGAAAAGGGGAAACAGAGCAGAGATTTATTAAAGTAAATAAAGTAAAAGTAAAAAATAAAAATTCATACTGGGGTATCTTATTCATGAAGCTCGCCACCAAGAATAGAATCCAAGGGCACTAGAGTAGGAGATCCAGGGAGGATCTAAAGATAAGGGAACATCATACTAAGAAAGTGCCCCACCACAGAAAAGGAAAAAAGGTCCATGAGCTAAGGGAAAACATAATAACCCACATAAGTGCTACTAGGGTCTGCTTGCAGTACAGTGTTTGAGGAGAAGGCAAATATAGCTCTTTCCCTTCCCTGGCGGGAGGAAAAGGCAATGGAAGCTAGAGAGAAACTCAGGTTAATTCAGCAACCCTATGGTTACAAGAAGTTTGTGATTTTGAAAATATTTTTCAAATGTAATTTTGTTGAGGTAAAACATCTTTGTAAAATACTACTCAACATCGAAATGTTTCTGTCCTCTTCAAACTGTTAGGCCTGAAATGCTGCCAACAATACCCTTTGCAGCTGTTTATATTGGTTCAGTTCCCTTCCTGTTAATCCATTTATTTGTTCTGTGCTTGTTAGCATTTTGTGCTAGTTCTAATTTCCTCTTCCTATCTAATCTATGCAGTTGACTCAGTTCAAATGTCAGATTCTTCCTTTTTTTTCTGTTGCTTTTTCATTTTTTTCATCTCAAAGGTTCACATATTGTGTTAACTCCTCTTTAACTTGTGAAAATAATATGTGCATGTGTGCATGTTAAATACTTAGGGTAAGCATTACATTTACTTGAAAAACATGGCACTGTTTTTTACTTTCCCAATAATGCATGAAGAGTCCTTAGGATTGCAATACCCATTAGTAGCAAAGGGAACTTCATACGTAAAATCCTGTTTTACCTAGAGACCCATTTATTTATTCTGTCTGTATCATAAAACTAAATGATCATATTGAACATAAATTACGCTACAGATTTTATTAATAGAAAATAGATTGGTCTGTCACATTTTTACTTTCAATACTAGGGTCAAAACAACTGACATTTAAAACCCATCAATGTTTACATGCAGATATCCCAATATTCTAATTCCATTCGTACTCAGGCATAGCTGGAATGGAGTTCAATAAGAGCTCAGCCTAAAATAAATTGCATAAATCAGGCTAAGGACTCCGGGGTTTGTCAATGTATTTTTAATATACTGAATATTATGGAAAATTCCATTGGTTCATACTGACTCCATAATCAATGCTCACATATTCACAAGTTTTCTCAGACTAAGGGAAATGGTACACAAAAGGGTTTAATTATGCAAGAGTGACCTCAGTGTTCATATCTACAGTTATTAAATGCTGGCACACTGTGACCAAACTCTCTAGCTCCATTCACCAAGGGCACGGCCCAAAGCTCCCAGAAATCAATGGTAGTAAAACTCAACTGAATGCGGTGAACTTCAGCTCCAGCACAAAAGGAATTGAAATGAAATGTGGCTTAAAAGACTGCGAGGAGGTTTTGCCAAATGGCTGCTCCTGCACTGAAAAAGCGTGAGCTGGTTTTGGCGATGGAAGTGCTTCAGTAGTAGAACAGGGCTTTGTTTTTCAGGCAAAGTCATTTATAAAAGTAAAGACTGTTGTCAATATTTAACACTCAGGTATGAGAGGCTTTATAAGTTAAAAAAGAGGTAAAGCAATATGTGAACTTTGTGATGAAAGAGGTTCTGCTTTTAAATGCATATTGTAAAGTCTCAAATAGGCAATATGAGCTTACTCTGTCCCTCCTGCCAGCCCAGGCATTTTATTATGAAGGGCCATATGAAGCACAAATGTTCATGCACTTCAATTATCCAGCAAGACAAACTATCTGGAGCTCCATCTTAGGGTAGAATATTAACATTGTGTTAAATGTTAATAAAACATTTAACAATAAAACATAAAAACAGCTCTTAATCCACCAGAAAATTTGACTGGCCACCATATATGATAGAACTGATACACTGACACAATGAGTGAGCCTTGAATCCCTGTATAACCACAGGATTTTCTTTAAGTCAGTGGATACTTCTAAAACTTCAGACTCTAGAGAAATTAGGGTCCTGTATATACTAAAAGCAATAGTAAATGGCCAGTGAAGGCATGGAGAAGGACAGAAATGAGCAAAGTGACCGAAAGTCAGAGTCTAGGGTACTGCTTTTGCCATCCTAAAGGCTGCCAGACTAAAAAGCTGCCAGGCAGTCAGGAAAATATGAGCAAAACTCTGAAAAGAAGTTAAAAGATGGCCCTTTTGGCATATATGACACTGCAGTCTTACATGAAGTTCTGAGCTGGGAAACTGCCCCTTGATGCTCTTTCCTCACGTGTAAATAGGATTTCTGGGGGTATTTTGTAAAGAAATAGCTCCAGAAGTGTGGACTGGATGAGTGGACAGTGGATTGAGGACTGGCTGGACAGCAGAGCCTAGAGGATGGTGACAAGTGGGGACTCTCCAGGATGGAGAGTTGGGCAGAGAGGAACCTCATGAGGTTCAACAAGGACAGGTGCAGGGTCCTGCACGTGGGGAGGAATAACCCCGGACACCAGGACAGATCAGGGGTTGACCTGCTGGAAAGCAGCTCTGTGGAGAGGGATTTGGGAGTCCTGGTTGACAACAGGTTAACCATGAGGCAGCAATGTGCCCTCATGGCCAAGAAGGTCAATGGGATCCTGGCTGCATCAGAAGGAGCGTTGCCAGCAGGTTGAGGGAGGGCATCCTCTCCCCCTCTATCAGCTCTAGTGAGGCTGCACCTGGAGTACTGGGGGCAGGTCTTGGCTCCCCAGGACAAGAGGGACGTGGAGCTTCTAGAGAGGATCCAGCGTAGAGCCACAATGATTAAGGGACTGCAGCATTTGTCATATGAGGAAAGACTAAGTGAGCTGGGGCTGTTTAGTCTGGCGAAGAGAAAGCTGAGAGGAGATTTCACCAACATGTCAAGTACCTGAGGAGTGAATGTGGGGAGGAAACTATTCTCCATGGTGGCCAGTGATAGGACAAGGGGTAATGAGTGCAAGTTGAAACAGGAAGTTCCACCTCCATGTGAGAAAGAACTTCTTTCCTGTGAGGGTGACAGAGCCCTGGAACAGGCTGCCCAGAGAGGATGGGGAGTCTCCTTCTTTGGAGATCTTTCAAACCCGCCTGGATGCCATCCTGTGCCCTGTGCTCTAGGTGTCCCTGTTGGAGCAGGGCAGTTGGACTAGATGATCTCTAGAGGTCCCTTCCAACCTCAACCATTCTGTGATTCTGCGATATGGAATTTCACTAAGACAGATACCTGTTGCAGAGCATCCACCTTTAATGATTACTTATTACTTATTTAGATCATAATTGCCTGCATTATCCTGCACTCTGCATATTTATTTCTGCCTTTAGCAAGCCAGACCAGCCAAGTGTCACTGGTATGTGCTGCAAAAGCTCCATTCTGCTGCTTTCTGGAGGGAGCAAACGTACACTCAGTGCTCATCTCATCTTTTTGGAAAGCCAATTATTTAAATTGCTCGCAAAGAAAATGAAATGTGGCATCAGGATCCAGGCTTGGGGAAGCCCTTACCGAAAGGATTGCTCAAGGTTTAGCTCCCAGGGAAAAATGCAGGAGCTGGTATTATTACCACGAGTGCTGGGGAGCAGCTAGGGCAAGAGCCCGACAGGCAGCGATGTCAGCTCCTCACGGACATTGTGAGTCGTGTTCCGGGGTTTCTGCTCAGCTGCCTGTGGAATGAGCGTAAGAGCAGAAGAGCTTTCGGAAGCAACCTGTGGTGAATTAAAAGGGTATAACCTTGCAGAGAGATGCCACTGTGGTCAAGCTTGGTTCTTGGGAGCCAAGCTGACCAACATCCTTAGAGTACCAGGAATTCTTGTATTTTTTGAGATCAGTAACAGTTTTTTTTTTCCCTTTCTAATTTGTTTTCTTAAGTTGTTCTTTTTCCAACAACACTTTATGCACAGGTATGTGGCTTAAGATACAGTAGATTTGCTGATACTGGAATGTGGGGACGAGTAGCTCAAGCAGGATGAAATTCTTTGCAAACTCTGTAGTGCTGTATGGCAGCAATACATTGGATATATCATCCGTCTTATTTTAATGGGGCATCTTGACAAGGCATTTATTTCAAGGAAGATGGATATGGAAGACTGTGAAAGAGTACCTCCTCATGACATAAACCATTTATTGCATATGTGCTTAGAGGATTTGATATATTTAAGTAAGGGAATAGGTTTATGATTCGTTTCAAAAGATATAGTGAGTGCTCTGATGAAATTGTGAAAATAGTTAAATAAAAATAAAATAGTTAAATCAGAGCAGGATTATGTAGTGAATACCTCTGTCCGTGTTGGACAGGTATCAAGATTCATGCCGAGAGTTACCTTTTCTGCCCTATTTCTATCACAGAATAATCGCTATCCTTTAAAATGGACCATAAGTCAAAGAAAGTGGTTTAAAAAATGCCATATTCCCTAATGCATGTTTTCTCACATTCAAAACTGATCCTACCTCTTTAAGTACTTGTAAAGCTTTGAGCGGCCAACATAGGTCTTGACTGCATGTAATTAATAATCACACCATTTCTCCATCTGATAACAGACTGATCCAGACCCACCAAAACTTAGGTCTGCTTTGGTGCCAAAATCTCACTTCGGACGAGCCAGAAAATACTGTGCATGCTCCTAATAAGATATGTGGCCATGAGCCTGTGTGTCAGTCTCAAGTACACAGAAGTGTCTTAAAACAAGGCGTTTTTAGTCCATTTACGTGGTTTGGCACCAAGTTTGTGTTAACAAGTAGCTCACCTACAGGAGGCTTGCTCCTTGAGCAGCACACATGCAGGCAGTGACGCTGCTTCTGACAGCTGTGATATATGGCACTATTAGCAACATATTCATCACATGGGTGCCTAGAGATGGACAGAGAGACTTGGCCACACAGGTTTCTTCAAAGATATCCCAGGTCGATTACTACTTTGGTTATACGCTATAAACTAGCGTTACTGAATTCCTAGGCACATTTCTCCCATTGAGGGTAACATCCTGGAGGCCTTGGTTGGACTAAAGTGGTCTAAAGAAACAACTATATGAAGTTACTAATAAGAAAAAAAAGTTGAGTATGTTGTTTAGCACATATTTCTTTTATAGAACTGTGAAGCTGAAATGTGTGACTGGTGAGCAGTGCTGTCTGGCTGTTTTGCAGGATAATGTTTTTTCATTTCCACCCTACAACAGCATTCTAGAGTTATAGATAGGGTAGGCAATATACAAATAGAGAGTATAGATATTTAAGCAATAAGAAAGATCTTAAAACTCAAGTCACTTCTTATGGATATAATCCAAGAGGTAGGACTATATTGCTTTCCCTGATGTGCAAAGCCGTGTGAATGTTGTGTGGTGTTGTGTGCAGAACTGACACACTGCACTGAGCTTTCCAACCACATAAAAATATGCAGTAAATTTTCAATCAAGAAATAGAATGATGAACTTGACTGTGTTTGCTTTTTACCTGTAAGGCACTGAACTGCACTGCTCCCAAGCAATAATTGCTACAAGTCTTTCCCTTTGAAATCTCAGGAAAACATGGGTAATTCTAGTCTTTAAAATGCAAACACTAATAAATAATGAAAAATTTTGGTAATAATGATCTAATTTATCCATTTAAAGAAATCCATTATAAATGTAAACAATAGTGCAATTCAACATTTATGAAGTCCTTGTTTTCTCTTCCTATGGAATTTATTTAACAGACATCACTAGAACCATCCATTATTTATCTTCTTTTAAAATTTAATGAATACGGATATGAAAATTGTTAAAAATTGAAATACAGAAAATGTCTCATTACCTCATTGATGAATCTGGCCTGTGAGTTCAAATCCACAAGTGAAAATGAGTTTGCCAGTCTCAGCTACAGAATATTTGTCTACTGCAGAGTTTGAAGAATTAATTCTTCACAGCCAGCAGAGAGATGTCTTAAATAAATAATGCATTTCAAAGTCAAGACCACGAAATGTACTAATTGTGAAAAGAAAATTAGTTCTTTTTTTTTTTAAAAAAAGAGTCAACTTGAATCTTTGCCTCAAATTCCATTCAAAATGAATTAAAAATGAACTGAAAAAAGTTAGGCACTTTATCTACACATTTCTATGTGTTCTATGCTGTGTTCTATGTTTCAGTGCTTATGGAGACTTGATGAGGTACTAGAAAAATAGCTTTTTCCTTTTTTTTTTTAACAACAACTTATTTCTGATCTGGTTAGAATTGGGATTTATCAGAGAGAAAGCCTTCTAAGATTTACAGCTAGATTTAAAGAAAAAAAAAATCAGATAATCTTTGAAGAAGTAATCACACAACAGGTTTGCTCTGCAAACTCAAATCTTTGACAGAATTTTGTGAGAATACTCACAACAGATAAACTATATTTGGCTGGTCAGCACACCATATCAAGACAAACATTAGCTCTGGTATTTTAGTAACTCTTTCCAAAATATGTCAGGAGAGAAACTATTTTAAAAAGATCAGTGTGAATTTTTACCTCTGTCATAATTGGACCCAGTGACAGAATATTCTTCTCCTGTAAGAGACTTGCTGTTTTTCAGTATCTGCAGCAATCTGCATTCTGTTTTTCATAAATATTCTGTATGAGCAGTTTTACAACTTTGGATGGTCTCAAATCACAGCAGGGAAATGAAGCAGAGGAAGTTGTGAGAGGCTTCAGCCACTGCATCTGAGAATGAAGAAATATGGACCATTGCAGAAGAATTAAAATTACTCTAATAGGAAAGTGTTGAAAAATAAAAGGCACTGTACAACTTACAGTTCTTGCCAGGAAACCAACTATCAGGAGGCTACTAAAGAGGTATCAGTGTTGGGAGCTTGCCAGTAGGATCTGACGATGCCAAAACACGTGTCTTAACATTAGGAGAAAAGATGAAAGCTCAGACACTTCCATAGTTTTCATCACTGGAACCAGAGGAACAAGACCACACTCCTAAGAGAGGGAACTATCCTTTTCCTTTGGCAGAAGGACACGCTGAGGCCTGGAAGTTGAATTCTGTACATATCAGAATCTCAGATCACAGGAACAGAGTACCAAACCCCTGTCTTTGGAAAAACTGTTATTAGGAAGCCAAAAAAAAAAAAAAAAATTGTAGGGACTACACTATTGAACTTACCCTGGAGATGCTACAGAATATTACCCAGCAAGACTGTTCAGCTCCCAGGCTCACTACATGGAGTGTGAGCTTCAGACACACCACAGAGCTGCCCAGGTGGAGGCAGGCAGGGCTTGGTCTGCAGCCTGGTCCCTCCAGCCTGGATTGGCGTGCCACAAGCACAGCCTCCGAGCTCCTGTCCTTGGGAAACCTGGAGGTATGCGCAGAGGATGATTGTCCTGGAGGTATGAGCAGAGGCGGTTGCAAGGGGTGAGCACCTGAATCCCGGCACTGCAATGAGCTGGGGCACAGCCGGGCAGTGCTGCCTGGAGGCACTTCTGTCTCCCCACAGCCTCCATCGAGTTTGGGTGTCTCCGTTCCCAGAATTCGGGTAGTATTTTCCTACCTGGATGCTAAGATATTTTTGCTAGCATTTGTGAGGTCCACATATACCAACAGAAATAGGTCTTAAAGGTAGGAGAAAAAAAAACAGAGAGAAGACAAATTTCTAAGTTGCTCTTCAAAGAAAGCATTGAAAACATTTTACGTTGTCTATATTGTTTTTTCCTTCCTTGTACAATGATAATTTTTCACAGTGTGAATTAGAAGGAGTCTTAGCTGTAGGAATCTGAAATGATTTGGCAATGATTTGTTTAATTACATAATGGGCTACATAGTCTAAAATAATCGGCTACCCAGCGAGTCCACTAAGGTGAAGTAATTGATCTAATGAGAGAAATACACTAGGACAAATTCATGCTAGATCTTGCACTACGGAAACCTCTATGCTCCTTCCACTCCTATGTTGGAAGAAACATTTGTCAATTTGGGACTGTATCCATGCTCAAAGTATATTACAGCTCTGTCAGTAATTTAAGATTACTGATTTGGATTAATTCACCAGCCTCTCTGCCTTGATTTTTCTAAACAACATAGATGACTGTCTACTGTAATCATCATTACAAGGTTAGAATATGGTGGCATATATCTTTGCTTTCTTACCCAGATACAGCATGTTTTAGTATCAAGACTCCTTAATTAAAAGGATATCCAGTGACAAGCAAACTAACAGCACTTCACATTAAGCTGAATTATAATAACCAAATGCTTTATTGTAATTCTGCCAGTTCCTATAACTGTAATTGCATCCACATCCTGATGCGCTTCCGTTGATACCATAAATGCATCATGGCATCCCATTCTAAGATACACCCCATGTTTTGCTAAGTTGAAAAGGATGGCACATGGAGAAACTATTGGCTGCAAAGGCAGAATAAATATTTCAAGCGAAGCATCACTGCACAGTAAAACACACACATCTGTAACACGCCACGCAAATAACGTGCCTGCAAGAGGCGACTTGAACATGCCGGAGAGCCGTGCCAATGCTCCCCAGCCAATTTCACGCCCTCACTATCACCAACCCACAATTTACAACCTCCTCCCCATCCAGCAGAGAGTCCTTTGCCAGCAGCAGGTTCCGCGGCTGCTGGCCTGTCCTTGCACTTCCCTCGACACTCGGGTCTCCCACGTTGCCGCTGGCCAGGGAAGCTGCTGCGCCCAGCGCTGTCCTGGCACGTGTCCTTGGCACGGGGCATTGCCCGCAGCGCTCCAGGTGTACCAGCTGCACGAGAGGAAATGCGCAGGGCAGCAGGGGACCCGTCCTCTCAGAAATTTCCAAGAAACATGCCCAAACACCAGGAGAGAGAGGCAGCGTGTTCAGCCTTCTTCGTTCCAACATTTTTTTTTTCTTGGCTGCTGTAGGCACTATTTTCTGCTTGCCCTCAGCTGGTTTACTTTATTTACGGAATTGTTCCTTTTAAATCAATGGTTTGTTGGACGACTAATGGTGGCACTAGCAGCTCAGGAGAAAAACAGGAGAGACAGGCCAAAGGTGGGGGGATAAAAAAGAAGAAACACTGTCA
>VWPW01015999.1:142562-157183 GCA_013389825.1 Crypturellus undulatus | reverse complement strand
GCCCCGGGGCGGCGGCGGCGGCGGCGGCGGTTCCGCGGGCCCCGCCGTGACGCGGCGCCGCGCTCTGTGTTTCAGACGACGAGCTGAGCCTGCTGGTCATCATCGTGGACACCAACCCCATCTGGTGGGGGAAGAGGGCGCAGGGAGAGGCCGAGGTAGCGCGTCCCCGCGGGCCCTGAGGCGGCCGCACCTGCTCCTCACGGCAGCTTCCTCCTGCAGACCTCCTTCGAACATGAAGTGCTATATCCGCTTTCCTTCCTTCCCTTTCCCCTCCCCTTTCTTTTTTTCTTTCTTTTCCCACCAGTTCACCTTGTCAAAATGCCTCGACGCGGCGATGGTGATGGGGAATTCGCACTTGTTCATGAGCCGGAACAACAGGCTGGCTGTCATCGCGAGTCACACGCAGGAGAGGTGCAGTTGCTGCCTGCCGGGATGTCCCCTCTAAAATGCCCCCTCCTGCAGCCGCAGATCCTTGCTGGACTGTAGTGTGTTATTGAAACCAAGTTTAGAACGTGTAGCTTAGCATTTTCTTCGAAATAGCGATTAACTGAAGTGGAATGGGAAAGAAATGAAGTGCTTTTTACTGGGCCTTCACTTAAGCAGAAAATAAAACATATGTACATTGAAGGCAGAGAAGGGGGATGTGCAATAAGCAGGACAGTAGAGGTGGGGAAACTTACTTAATTTGAAGGTTCTTCTTCTCCAGTTATTCATGAGTCTCAGAATCAAATGATCAGTACTGGCAAGGGGGCTGTTTGTCACCACAAACACTGTCATAAACTGGGCCTTGAAAGGAAGGAAGTGAATGTGGGCATTACTCCACTTTGGTTTTGAATATTGCCTGGCTTACATAGTCTCTTTGAGGTATTAGAATTATTGGAAGCTATGCTTTTGAGTGTTGTTGTCTACAGTTGATCAATTATTTTTTCCTTATGAGCATATTGGCAAAATAGTAATTCTTCTTTTTTTCTTCTCTTTCAGTCGTTTCTTGTACCCCGGGAAGCGTTGGACTCATGCAGATCTCCTTGGAGATGGTACTAGTTTTGTGGAATCTAATTGCGCTGGCAGCAAAGATGGGAAATACGAATTGTTAACAGCAATAAATGATGCAATCACAGAGGAGATTAAAGACCTCATGACAAAAAGTAAGGAAAAGATGATTCTGTGTTTAATGTCTACAGTTGCAAAATACTGAGACTTTCAAGGCGCTGCTGGAATTTTCTTTGCGTAGGCCCTAGTTTGGTCTTCTGAATTTTAGTAAGTTTAAAATAAATAGGAATGTTCTTGACAGTTCTGTGGTCTCTGCACTAGTACAATGTGTCAAAGATAGAACTCAAGTACAGTATTTAGTGTGGTCAGCTTCAACAGCTGATTTCATATGTGAAATAACTTTGTGTTTTTTCTTATATTGCAGCTGAAATGAAGGGCCAGCAGACTGAAACCCTGTTAGCAGGATCACTTGCTAAAGCTCTATGTTGTATCCTTTTAATGACTAAATTTTCAAAGCTTTTATCTCTTTTTTTTCTAAGACTATTTCTCATAAGATTGATTATGCTTCATATAGACTTTACTGTTACTATTTTGTAATAATATTCAAAGCAATAATTTTCCCTCTAAAATTGTGATTTGGCTACTAACTGAATTGCACTGCCTAAAATGTTTCTTAGCTAAAGTGATGAACACGTACAGATACTGTTTTAATGTTTGGAAATGTTATGTATGTTTCTTGGGCATTCTGAGAAGAGAGTGACAGTTCCCTAACGCTAGCTAATGTAGATATTAACAAGATGAGCAAAGAGGTAAAAGGTAATACTTTTTTTCTGCTGTTCTGGGTAATTACTTAAATACTTGAATTGGAAGGTCAGGGAAAATAAACTGATGCATATGTATATACATACAAATAAACACTTGTATATTTTGGTACCTCCTTTCCCTCATTAACAATAATAGGTAAAGGTTTGTCTGGGTCATTTTAAGTGGCCTGATTTGAGTGGCCTTTGTGTGGTTTAGAAATAAAGGATTTGTTTTGGCAGATGAGACAGAAAGCAAAGAGAATCTTCAAGTTTGTTGGGAGATCGCAGAACTTCAAAACAAAGGCAATGGAAAGAACTACTTAACTATTGGAAAACTGTTAGTTCTTTGATAATTAAACAACAATTAAAATACTGTTGTAATATTTGCAAACTTCAGTGCTGTGAGATTTAACAGTAGAAATAGTTGTTTTGTATTGCTGTCTTTTTTGCTGAAGCTTTAGAATCATAGGATAATTATTTTGGAAGGGCCATCAGATACTTGTCAACTATTTCTGCTGCCCTTAATGCCACTGAAGATAAAAAAAAAATAAACAGTCTCATACATCTATTTTAGCTGAGGTGTTAGGTCATGCTACCTGATTACAAGGGNAAAAAAAAAAAAAAAAAAACAGTCTCATACATCTATTTTAGCGGTGGTAGGTCATGCTACCTGATTACAAGGGCAAGCTACAAGGAGTAGAAACAATGTGCTTATGCATTTGTCTTTCTTTCAATGTTTAGACAATCAAGATATTAGATCAAGAATTCTGGTAAGAGACTTTTTGTTTTTTAACAGTTTTCTTTAAGTTTTGAACTATACCAGTACTATGTGGACTAACAAGTTTGAATTGCTTTACTTAGGTCATAAAAGCTGCAGAAGACAGTGCACTGCAGTATATGAATTTCATGAATGTGATCTTTGCAGCACAAAAACAGGTGAAGCTGGCATTGTGTGTGCCATATGTGCTACATGATATATACTGTTCTTATTTTGTTACACTTAAACATTAAGTGCTTGCGTCTCATGACTTCTGGAAGGTTATGAAACCTGTCTTGGCCAGGGTGAAAGGCAGGAATTAAAAAAGCAAACAAGCAAATAAAAACTTATGTTTTGTTAAAAGCCATAAAAACGTAGTAGGCCTCTTAAAAATTTCTCTGGAAGTTAGGTTACAGATAGTAACCTTTTTCCATCCTCATAGATAATGCGTAAGCTAACTTTCCTGATAGGTCCTTATTGCCATGTGTTAGAAAGTGGAAACTGGAAGTTTGAATTCATGTTCTGCTCAAGGAATAGAGCTTTTCTATTGCAGATGTACAGCCTTAAAAATTTGGGCATGGAAAGGTGGAATGTATTTATAGCTGCAACAAATGAAGATAATAATGCTGGGGTTACACTGACCTTGGTTGAATTTCTGTTTTTCATGAGCTTCACTTTTTTGGTTACAGAGTATTTTGATTGATGCCTGTGTTTTGGATTCTGATTCGGGTCTTCTGCAACAGGTATGGACTTCCTATTTGCTGTTTACAGTAGTTCTTAGGTATTTGATGACAGATGGTTCAACATGTTTAAAGTTCTTTTTGTGCTCTAGTCTTGAAAGGGAGACTCTTTCTTGCACCATTTTAAAAGACAGTATCTAGGTGTTCTTCTCTCTGCTTTCCAGGCTTGTGACATTACAGGTGGCATATACTTGAAAGTGCTCCACATGCCATCCCTTCTGCAGTATTTGCTGGTAAGTTATTGAATAAGCACTTCAGTATTTTTTTTGTGTCAGATAGGAAGTCATATTGATGACATTTCAAGACAATACTCTTCTAATGTGTAAAATACTTATTTGTTCATATAGTGGGTATTTCTGCCTGATCAAGAGCAAAGAGCACAGCTTGTCCTTCCACCTCCAATACATGTTGACTACAGAGCTGCATGTTTCTGTCACCGAAATCTCATTGAAATTGGATATGTCTGCTCTGTGTGCTTGTCCAGTAAGTTTATAAATATTTAAAATAATAGTCTATTTTTTTTACATTTCAAAGGAACTACTTTAGTGAAAGCAACCACTCTATTTTATTTTTTTTCCAGTATTCTGCAACTTCAGTCCTATTTGTAGTACATGCGAGTAAGTGTTTCTTCCTCTTCTTTAAGAGATGGTTTTGGAAGTATGTTGAGCATATCTAACAATTGTCTTTTAATGTTATTTCAGGACTGCTTTCAAAATATCATTGCCGCCTGTCATGAAAGCTAAGAAGAAGAAATTAAAGTTAGCTGCGTAACATCATTATGAAAATACATTATTACCTCCTCCAGTAATTCAGTGAAATGGAATATACCTAACAAATTTATGGCACTTTTTATTGGTTATGAAAGAGAACTGTACACAGTGTTATAGTTCGTTTCTTAGAGACAAATATTTAAATCATGTGTTTCCTACAGAGCCCTCTAAGTAACAAATCACTGTATTAGCATGTAAGCTGTGCTTAGGAAACAGAAGGTACAGCTTGTTTAAGATACAAAACCTTGTGTAGTAAAAGGTCACTGCAAATTTTCATGTTTCTGGGTTGATTTCAGAGACTGGGAAGCTCTGACTGCAATCTTATTTTTATATAAAGGTAAGCATGACCATTCCTGGAGTATAGGATCAGAGCCTTAGCGTTATATTCAGGGACTTCAGCTTTCTGTCAGGTTTTGCTGCCAGTTTTGAGGACTGAAATAGGATCATTTTCAAAATAAATGAGCCAGAAATTTCAAGATGATTTCAAACCTACTTTCTTTTGGAAGATGTTAATTTAATTCTCTTATATGCACATGTATTTTCACATTAATTTATCCTCTTGGTAGAACTGTCTTTGTGATGTCCCCCCCTTTTTTCTTTGTCCTAATTTGATATCTTTCCTTTGGAGTATAAACATTCAATAGAAAAATATTATCTAATTAAATTCAGTAACAGAAAACTTTTTTTCATTCATGAAAAAAGACCTTTTTGTTTAGAATAGCGTCAACAAATTCCAACCAGGTGTTTAGTCTTTACGATTGTAATTTGAAATTGGAAAACAGAAAATGGAACATTATAATATGACAGCAGACTTCTCTTAAGATTTGTAACTATCCCATCACTTTACCTCTGGCATTTGACAGGCTAGTGTAGGAAGACTTATTATTTGTTTTGGCTTGGTGCTCTTTATATGCCAAAACATAAAGGTATGCTGCCTGTTTTTTCCAAACCTTGCTTTAGTTATTAAAAAAAAAATCAAATTTTAGCAATTGCATAATTTCATCTTTTAGCCAGTAGCTAATAACTGAAGTTCTCCTAAAAGGTTTAAGGGGAAGAGTTGTTTCCTACATAGGAAAAGATTATATTTTTTTTCAAGGTGTACACAGGAATTTATATAAATATCTTGCTCCTTGCATCAGGTTTTTGTCTGTGTAAGTGCACAGCCTTTATTAGTGTGTTTAACTGCCGGATGCCGCTTTGAGGACTGTATTTATAATTTGCTTTGTATGAAACATTTGTAATAAAAGGTTTTTTTTCCAAGGACGCCTCGATCGTGCTTAGTCGCGCCGGCCACGCCCCCTTTCGTCCTAGCCACGCCCCCTTTCCCATATGGCCACGCCCATCGGTGGCGCNTTCCAAGGACGCCTCGATCGTGCTTAGTCGCGCCGGCCACGCCCCCTTTCGTCCTAGCCACGCCCCTTTCCCGCTTGGCCACGCCCCTCCCCGGTGGCGCCCGCCCCGCCGCCGTTTCCATGGCGCAAGATGGCGGCGGCCCCCGCCTGAGGCGCCATGGGGGCCGCCCTCCTCGGGGCGCTGCTGCTGCTGCTGGCGGCGGCTCCGTGCCCCGCGCAGCGGGATCGGCGGCCCGGTGGGTGCCGGGGGGGCCCCTCGCAGCCTTCCGCTCCTGCTCCTTCCCCCGCGAGATCGAACTCTCGTGTCCCTCCTTGCGGGGAGGTGGGGGCGAGTCCCGCAGCGCCACTGGAAGGGCAGGACCTTAGCCCAGCGTGAGACCCGAGGACGCCGCAGGGGGGTCACCCTGCTCGGTTACTGTGTGCGCTGAAACTTTTCTCCTTCCTTTATCCACAGCCTTCCAGCCTTCCTTTATCCACATGTCTGGGCCCAGCATCAAGGCACTCTTCCTTGGAAATGCTTCAGGAGTTAATTTTTCTTTAGTTTTAAGCCCCGTAGATGAAGAAACAGGTAAGAACACAGGTTTTCCCAGATAGCATATAAATATATACACACATATATATATATATATATATATACACACACTTTTTTTTTTCTGTCACAAACAGTGCTAGAGAGACAGCAGCACATTAAATAGTTGCATTTGTGCCATGCTTCCTTGGTTGGTGGAATAGGAACCCCAAAGGACATGGGCAGATGAAGCCCTCAGTCCTCCTGTGACACAGATGGGGTTGGATGAGCAGAAAGGTTTGCCAGAAAGAAGCCAGGAGATGATTTTTAAGCTTCCTGCCCCTCTTTCCTTCTCTCCTCAATGTTACTGAAACTGTTCCTTTCTTTTGCTCTAGGAAAACTGCCCCATTCAAATTGCAGTGGAAGCAGAAGAGCTGGTGACTGGAATTTGAACGTAATGCCTGGGAAGGTATGTAAAATACAGACTCTTCCCTAATACAGGAAGAATTGAACGTAAGGGCTAATGTAATGCTAGCAAAATGTCAATGGATTAGCCAACCAGTTTGTGTTCTACCTATGCTTCTTTTCATTTAAGTGTTCATTTTTGTATTAGGTATCAATATGTATTAAAACTGTAACTACTCTATGCCCAAGTCTTTGAGGCTTTTATCAGCTCTCTGGTCATTCCAGTTATCAGCTGAAAATACTAAATAAACTTGGAAATTCACTTTTTTAATGTTATTTTCTTTAGTATTGTGCATTTGGTTTCTGAGATAACATGATCTTTGTGTATACCTTAAGAAGTTATATATATAGATCATATCTTCACTTTATTTACATATTTCGGGGCAGACCTTTTTCATTCCAATCTCAGCAAATACCTCTTTTTACATACAGTGCATTGTAACGCTGACACTACACAGTGACACTGAAACTTCTCTTTCAGAAACGTGTGTGGCATAAGCAAATGTAATTTAAAGCAAGCTGTCAAAACTGTCAGCCTTTATCTGATGTTTTTCAGGATGTTTCCAAATTGACCATAAGTCTGGCTAGAAATCTGCAATTGTGTTTGCCTAATGCCACTGACTGCTGCACAACTCCTCTCTGCGTGGTTGAAACTCTCCAGGTTTTAGCTTGCCATGGTTCAGTGCTGTTGGCACATCTCCTGATTCAAGCTGAAATATATGCAAACTCTTCTGTTATAGGAAATGTGTCGGGTAAGTAGTTGAATGTGTTAAAGGAAAAAAATGTACGCTAGCTGTTTGTTTCCCCTTTACATATGAAAAGTTAAAAATTGGGATTTGGGTAGCAAATATGAAGACTGAATAGTTGGTAACAGAATTTAACAAAAAATATGTATACAGTAGGAATAAGCTATAATGTATGTGATCTGTTTACTTGGATTCCAATGTAGGCAATTCGATTTTTTTTTCTGTTTTTTTTTTTTTTGTTTTGTCTTGTTTTTCTTTTTTGTTGTTCTTTTTTATAGAAAATGCAACTGTCATCCCTAACCAGGCATTTCAGCCATTAGGCTCTTGTCCTTGTGATTTGACAGCTGGAGCTTGTGATGTTCGTTGTTGCTGTGATCAGGTACTAATTTCATATTAAACTTTGAGGAATTATTTCTCCCTCCTTATTACTGGGAGAAAGATGAGAGAAGGGGGAAGAAGTAGGAGAGAGGTACCAAATGTTTCATACCTGATAGAGCGGTTGTCTGAGTTTTTCAGTTTTCCTATTAAGAAATACTATCTTTCTCTATAAAATTGCTTTCAATACCTGTAGCTGTGGCTTTTGTGGTTATGTTTATGCAATAACTGTATTAAAGGTTACCTTTTTTTTCCATTTTAGGAATGTACAACAGACTTGAAGCAATTATTCACTGGATCATGTTTCACTGGAGTGTTTGGTGGGGATGTAAACCCACCTTTTGATCAGCTGTGCTCTGCTAAGTCAATGGAACATACTCCTGATTGGTTTCCTTTCCTTTGTGTACAGTCCTCTCTTGACAACACACCATTTCTTGGTTACTTTTATCATGGTTCTATGTAAGTCTTGGAAAAATACATTTTTTGAACATATGTAGTAGTTACGCTAATGAAACTATAGCTTATTCTTATAACAACTTATTTTGAAATTAAAGTTTTAAGATGTGAACTTCAAATGCACATGGAGTGATACTGTATGAGAAAAGACTTGAAATTTATAATTTGTGAGATGTAGGGAGTGAAGTATTTTTTCTTTTTAAATTATGCAGTTCTACACCCGGAGATACTTCATTTAAGATCCCTTTGCAAATGTCTCCTGGGAGACTTTTTACTGGTTACAGACAAGGAGATCCAATTATGACAGAGGAAAATGACTATTTTACCATCCCCCAGGTAACATTTCATGTTTAGGAGCATTTGATTCCTCATAGTTTATTGGGCATTCTTCACATATCATACTCTTCACATCTTTGTAACCAAATTTGCAGCTTGTCATTCTGAACTAGTAGAATATATTTTTAATTGGGCACAAAACCATTATTAAAAGTAAATTCTTTCCTTTCTTATCCACCTGCCCCTCCCAAAAAAGGTAGAAGTTGTAATTATTTCAATAGATTAATGCAAGCTTGGCACCCCGGTTAGTAATTTATGGCCTTTTTTGTTATTTTTAGTTCACCTGCTGCATTACTGAGTGCTGCAGTCTGCTTTCTCTTTGACCCTTCATTGTTTGGCTGTACTCCTTCAGTTTCCTTTTGCATTTTAAAAGAGTTACTGGTTACAGTTAGTTGGACAAATGAGCCTGAAGCCGTACTGTATACTGCATTTTTTTGGAAAGCTATGCTTTTTAAATCTGAATTTCTCTTTTACTGCAGAAGAAAGTACTTTGATAATAGATTGCTCATTTTGTTAATGTCATACATGGCTGTAGTATATACTCTGAGCATTTCCTTGGCAAATAGTCTTAAAGTGAACCTCAAAGTGCTAAGAAAAGATGCCTCATATTTATTTCTGTTGAACTACTTGCAGCAATCCATGGCTGGACAATGTGTTGGGAATGCCCCGGTCGCGTTTCTGCAGGACTTCGATGTGAGGTGCCTTAACCAGCTAGCATCTTACAGGGAAGGACTGCCGCGTGATGTGAGGGTAAACAGTGGTACTGGAGGTACGTTGCATAAACCTGAGCAGAAATCTGTCAGTGTTTCCCAGAGCTGATAGAAAAGAAACAAAAAAAGAAGGCTGTTGATGTGGCAGTTACATAATATCTCTCTGATGGCTGTAGTTCAGCATTTGATAGTGCTAGTCTGGAGATTCCAAGAGCTCTTTTGAAGTCTCTAACTGCTGTTACCCAGCAATTAGTTTACAAGAAACAGTGGGATAGGTGGCAGTCCTATCCCTTCCCCTATTTTCAAACTGTTGCAGTGCTCTTTTTCAGTCAAGAGCATGCGAGATCATCATTTTAGATTTAGTGAGAATTTTAGTGAGAAGAAGTTATTTTCTGCATTACAAAAATCACATACTTGAAGAGGGTGACTTCTGAGTTTGAGATAACGTAATTAGCAGCATGAAAAGTGCCTACTTAAGTTGGGTAATTTTGTTCATCTATACTACCTTTGTATCTGGAAGACTCGGCTATAATTAGAGCATAACTCACTATGCTTTCTTAATGTACTATTTTCTAATCCATTTTCATAATAACAATATATGTGGAAATAGTATGTGTGTGTCTCTTGTTAGCCAGGATTACTGCTGTGTTTGTGTTTTGTTCTCAGACTTCATCCAACAGAATGTGATCTACAGGACCATCACTGACATAGACAGGTTCATTACTAGAAGTGGTATGTGTCTTCCATTTGATAAGTGTGTTCTTGTCCACGCTGAAAAATATAAGAAATAAATTATTTTGATGTCTAGGATGTTTACCAGCTGTAATTCTTTGGAGGGATCTTGTATGTTAGCAGATGCTCAGAGGGGAAATTGTTTGGCCTACTGACAAATAATAAGTATTTATTAATAATAAGTTAGTAATAAGTAACTTCTATTAAAGTTGATTAACAAATCAGGTCCCTTAGTTTGCATTAAAATATATTTTTAGAAGAGAAAACAAACAATAATATTGATGGCAACGATAAAATTGCTGATGGGCAGGCCATGTGTAAGTAGGTGAGGCTTTGCTGCAGAAGGATTGCACTAGAGGATTGAACTGTATTTAGAATTTTGTTAGATTAAAAAAAAAATTGCTCTTCAGTTTTGATAACACAGCTTTCTAAATACATTCTTTTTTATTGTGGCCTTTTCCTTTTTCCCTTGACAGAAAGCCCTCTTATCACTGAAGTTCCATGTAAAAATGTGACCTTTGCAGAATATTATAAGTTCATTTGGGAAGGCAAGAACATAAAGGAAATAAATGTCACCGTCTTCCTTGGAAGCTTATGTGATGGAGGTATCATGACACTTCTTTCACAGATTTTTGATTTATTTCTGTTTTTCTTCAGCTTGAAAATTTTGTGATAGAGTATCTCGTTCGGCAATATTTCTTACAATATAATTTTCCCTGGACTCTGTAAAGTAAATTTATTGGTCAGTTTTCCATTATTTTTTACTAATTAATTTCTGTTACTAATAAAGGCTGGAAGTTTTATCCTATATACAGTTAAATAGCATCTTTTTGCTAATTTAATGAATAAGGCTTTTTTTCTTTTTTCTTTTACCAGAAATATTGACACAGAGATTCACAGTCAAATTTGTAAGCTTAAATAATACTAATGAAACAGAATCATTTGGGAATCCAGGTATTGGTATTTATTTTGCTTCTGAAATGTGAAAAGAAAAAAAAAATCCTGTTGCATTTAATTTTTTTTTTTATACATCTTTCATACTTCTTTGTTGCTCCAATTTTCATGTCTTAGTGAGCTGCTGGTTTTAATAGTGATGGTTGGTTCTTAAGTTGTTATTCTGTAGATAATAATTATTTAAAATGAAGGCATTCCTACTGTAATGAAAGCATCTATATATTAACCTTGAGACATAATTATTATTAAAATTTATGTTCTTTCTTTCTATGTTCAGGTTATCAAGTCGGAAAGCCATTGAGAGCTGCAAATCTGAATACTTCTGATACTTTCGGCAGCCTAAAACTTTGGCAGCCAGGTAACGACTTCTGACATGACATCAATGACAATTTATGCTAAAATGCCCTTTTCCTTAAACAATTTTTTACTTCAAAATCTCTCTTGCATTTCTAGACTACTTTTTATTCAAGTTTCAGTTAGTAAGCGAGATGTAGCTATGTGAGTGAATATAAAGTATTTTAAATCTCCAAGCACACAGCAGAAAGGGTAATACCTCTGTTGAGCTGAGAATCTTTGGTGGGGAAGATAAATGACTTTAGGCTGTAAAACAGAGTTAGAGCTTGGAATGCTACTAAGCTCTCTTGACTTTCACTCTTATCTTAAATTCATTAGGCTGTATTTGCTCTTACAGATGCCAAAACTTTGGATTAATTCACCCATTTTAGTGTTAAATAAACAGACAGGCTTTGAGCAGAGCCTTCCAGACTGAGAACATGAGGGAATTGTGACTCCAAGTGGTGAGAAAAAAAAAAGTAGCTGGAAAGGTTTGATTTCAGTGTGATTTAGCTCACTTCTCACAGATTAGCTATTTTATTGAGGTTTGTGATATACTTTTTAATTAATATCTCAGTGATAGAACATAGAACAAAGAAATCTCAAATAAATGTTTTCTATTCATAGCTCTCGGAGGTTTATGTACATCAGCAGCTCATACACCAGTTTTGTTCGGATTAGATTCCTTTTCTGGGTGCACGCTACAAGTTGGTGTTAATGAAGACTGCAATCATTTAAGGTGAGCTACACATGTTGGATATTTTTTTTTCTCCATGTTCCTTTTTCTCTTTATGATTTTCTAGAAGTTGTGACTATCAATACTGCTATATTCTTTTCAAATATGCTTTTTGGCTTTCTGTGGTTCCTACTCTTGTTTTTTCTTTTTTTTTTTTATTGTAATAGTGGTTGCACTCAGATCTCCCTGTACTCTGGAGTATGGATTATGTTGGAGTAGAATGCTTTGCTATTGAGCTATGCAGCTTAATATTTGAAGTTTATATATGCTGAATGTAAGAACATCTTTCACAGGAAAATGACCTTAAAATACAATAATATTGTAACCCAGAGTGGTAACTACAATTTTATTTTTGTATTATAACATTCTTATTTTGCAGAGGAAATGTAACTGATAAATTGAATTCATTAATACAAGCTACTCATATTGGAAAGAGAAGCAACTCAAGTTACAGTAACCTAAATGACTGGGTGGAAATGATACGTAAGTGAGGTTTGTTTTGTAATTTATATTGTACATTATTAAAATATGCCTTTATTGTAGTACGATTAGACTATCTCAACATAAAACCAGTTATTTTAAGTACTTAAAGGTACTGAATTGTGTGTATGGATCCATGTATCCATATAGTTACACATCCATGGGTATATATCTCTGAATATGTACGGATAGTACAGTAAGATGTATTCCACTTCTAGTTTGTATACATGACTTGGTATTTTAGTTTTCTATTGAAAAAGTATTGTTTTTCTTTATGGGTATTTTATACAGATAAATGTGTTGCTCTGTGACATGTACCAGTATTTCCATAATATTTCCACCTGAATACCTTTCTTTCCACACAGGTCTAGATCCATATAATTCTGATACCAATGTGAGCACTGGAAACTTGAAAGGCATTTGCTTAGATGTTCCTGCAAATCTAAATATTCGCATAATCTTTGCTACTGTGGGTGCAGTACAAGGGATTCCCCAGCAAGAGATACTTGCTGTGCAAATCAGGTATAAGTTATGTCTTGGGCTATATTTGATAAATTAATGTTTAATTTTGAAACTTGCTTACCTAACAAATGTAGATTAAGTTTTACAAGCAAAAAATGTTACTTCTATTTTATTATGTCTTTTATGTTTGCCACCCAAATTATTTTGGACAAAACTAGAAGTTGAAAATTAGGTTTGCTTATCTGAACTTGAAAATAAGAGTATTAATGGTGACCAGCAAATAGTTTTTCCATTTCAATAAATTATTAAAAAAACAAACAAACAAAAAAAAAACTTTGATACTGTTGGCAACAGGCATTTCATCAGAAGTATGTTTTAACTGTTTTGTCACTTTTTTGTCCTGTGTTCTCTTACCCTGGTGCAGGGCTGCCTTTTTAGTGCTGTGATAAAATGCTTTATTCTTTTCAGAATCAGGTGAATCAGGGAAGTTTTATATTGCAAACAGTGCTTTTTTTTTTTTTTTTTTTTTCCCTTCAGTCAATTCCAGACAAATTTATGACGTTGTATTCTATATACCTCACTTTCAGCCTTTACATGTTCTCTGGATGATGTTGTAAATCAAAAAACATCATCAGCCTCCCTAAATTCTGTATCCGTTTTAGTACATGACATGTACATGACCTTGAGATTACATTCAGGCCTCTGGTAATAGTTGTGTATATTCTGACAGTTATTCAACAGTCATATGGCAATTCCAGTGTGGACTGACTTGTGAAAACGTGGACTTTCTTCCCATCACTGCTTCTGTTCAGTTTATTAAAGTGCCAGCTCAGCCACCCATTCCACTAACAAGGTAATTTTGATAAATAAATTGATAGCTGACGTTAGGTTAAGCAGATGCAATGCAAATAGCTGTGATCAAAGGGCACGTTTGGTTTGTGGAGTATAGAGCAAGAAGGCTTCATTCTAGAATGTCTTGAATAACAGTTCTTGTCAGGGACAGCCTCTCCCAGGGGTATACAGACCATAAGGACTGCAAATTACCTTGGACATTTGTCATTTCTCTTTTGGCAGAAAAGATTCTGTTCTGTTTACTCGAGTGGCTAAAGGGTGTTGGGTGAGGCCCCCAAAATACCCACTGTCTGAAAATGTCTTAATCATAAAAAGAAACATTTGGCCAAAAATGATAGAAATGGAGGAGAGTAGAGGATCCTCCTCTTGTTTCAGAGCAAAAAGAAGTCAGAATACCAGGAGGCTGTAGTTCCTTTTGTAACCTGTCCCCTTTTCCACACCGTGTGTTGTCACTTGTGCTGGTGTTCTGGCGGTACAGAAATTGTAAATAGCTTCAACCTCTCTCCTGTTTTTCAGATTTCAGATTAATTATACAGAATTTGACTGCGATCGAAATGATGTTTGCTGGCCGGAAATTTTTTATCCGCTGACACGCTTTTACACAGGTAAAACTAGCAGGCAGTGTGGAATGCCATCTACTGACCCATATCTCTTCCAAGCCTGAAATAATGCTTTGGACTTGGGGAATTGAAGTTTCTTCTCTCTTTTCTTTTCCCCCAGGGGAACCCTATGCGCAGTGTCTCGCCAAGACCCTGGCAGTGGCATTTGTCGTCTTGCTCGTGGCGGTTACGAGTAGCCCTTGGTTCCAGAAAGTGTGGGAGAACAGCTTGTTTTAAACACCGCACCGCGCACCAGCGCTCTATTTGTATTTTAATACACAATTTGGTGGGCGGGAGGGGGTAAAAAATCGGTGGATGAATCTTCCTGCATTTTTACAGGCGTTTTATATAAAATATTTAAAAATACACAAAGTCGATATTCCGTATGCAGAGCTATGGGGATTGTGGTTGTCAATGAGAGGGGCCGGGCCCAGCCGGCGCGGCCGCCCCGGGGCGGCCCGTGCG